>SNQJ01S0067924.1:41533-81069 GCA_010110895.2 Picea sitchensis
TCTCCCTACAAGGAAAGTTTGGCGCAAAATCTGGAGTCTTAAACACTGGCCAAAAATCACCCTCTTTCTCTGGCTTGTTTCCCACTCAAGCATACTAACTTGGGATAACCTCTCGAAAAGGGGTTTTGTTGGGCCCTCCATTTTCATGCTTTGTGGAGAGGCAGACGAAACCATGAATCATCTCCTCAACTCTTTCCCTTACACGGCTCAACTTTGGGATCAAATGGCACTCATCATGCGCACTTCGGATCGCCATATAGATAGTATCATTGACACCATCACGGACTTGAGGGACCAGGCTTTCCACTCCCCCCTCCTCAATCGCATTTGGCAATTACTTCCAGGCTTCATCCTTTGGAAAACTTGGAAAGAAAGGAATAGAAGGCTCTTCATAAGTCCATCTCTCCCTTGGCAACATTGCTGGAATCAATGTCGTTGCAATATCATGGAAACTCTCAACCTTCAGCAATGGACCGATGACAACTTGCACAACATTCCTTCTGAACTCACAATCCTATAGCATTGGCAGCCTCTTCCTTCTCATCATTCTCTACCCCCCACTTCTCCTTCCACCCCTCTCAGCAACCCCTCCTTTTGGTCTCCCCCCCCAGTAGATTTCATTAAACTCAATTTTGACAGAGCCTCTAAAGGCAATCCAGGCACAGCAGGATATGGAGTAGTCTTCCGCAACCATCAAGGGCACATCATTCTCATAAATGCAGGCAACCTTGGTCATTCCACGAACAATGCAGCAGAACTCTGGGGACTCATCCAGGGATTGCAATTAGCCATTGACTACAATTTCACCAAGCTAATAGTTGAGGGGGACTCTCAAGTCATCATCAATTTGCTCCGCAGAATTCTAAATGGAGCAAACCCGAACATAATGTCACCTAGTTGGAGACTCTCACATGGGCTATAGATTTTCACAGACCTAATGAAACCAAATTAGGAAGTCATACCTACTCATGTCAGGAGGAAGGAGAATCAAGTCGCAGACGAGCTAGAAAATATGGGAACTACTTGGATTGGTCCAGAACTCCTCTGCAACTCGGCTCTGGAACCTGATCACCCCATTCTCCAGCATTGTATCCGCAAAGCTGGAACAATGGACACAACCTCGGATGGGGTGCTAATGAGATACACATGGCGCGACGCGGAGGAGAGGCACAACCAGCGAGGCACAGAGCCATGTGACGAGCTCGTTCCATCGCCTGCCACCCCGAACCAGCATTAAATTGCCATTACCATGGCGTGGATGACAATTAAACAACTCCCCTCTCCCCTCCAGCTTCATTTCATGGTTGGGTTATCTATGCATGTCTTATGTCTCTGCGCGTGCTCCAATTGGCATCCCCCTCTGCGACCTTCGTCTGAGCTAACCGAGAATTGCATGCTCATCACAGCCCTGGTTCGGCTCCAGGATTTCTACCACCGCCTGGTGCACCTGATGTCCTCTCTTCGCTACACGACGAGCCTCATGTCGCACCCTCGAGGGCGCCCGCGCAGAGGATCTCCATGGAAACCTCGTCGGCCCTCTGTATCGCCCCCTGCTTCGCCTTCCTCCTCCTCCTCTCCTTCCATTCAGCCTGAGCCAATTCTTCCTCCACCCCCCGCTCTAGACATTTCACAGTTTGATAGCCTTGCTATCGTCCCCAGGCTGTCGTCTTCTTCCTCGAGCCATCTTCCTGACCCCCCAACGTTCGGGCCTCCTCTTGCACCAATTCCTATCTCTACTGGGAAGACTGTGGGAGAGCCACCTCTTTGTGAGCCTCGAAACACCGAGAACCAGCCCCCAAACTCTTTCCTTGACACACAGCTACGAGAAAGCCTTGCAATTCTCTTTGGATTGGTCTTCGAACTCCGCCAGGGGGTGGAGGATCTTCAATTCCGTCTGCTTTCCATGGATGGAAAGGTAGTAGTCCTTCTCCAGCTCCTTTCCTCTCTTCAAGAGGCTTTCCCCTCAGACCTCGCAGGTGCGGCTTCGACAGAGGAACCTGGTGGTGCGACCAATGAAGGGAATGCCTAGGTGCAGTGTTCAGCAAGAAATGAGAAGGACCAAGTCATGCACGAGGATATGGCGAAGGAGGTGGACACAACACGTGGCACGTTGCAAGATACCTCGCCAGTTGTCGACAGGATCGAGGGAAGCGTGGATGCTGGAAAGTAGTGGGCCGATCAAGTGACATACGTCAAGGAGGAGCCGTGGTCCGAGGCTGTCCACGTCACCTGGCCAGGTTATCTGCCAAATGTCTGAGGTCATGAGGGCACTTCAAGTTTCATTAGTTTCTCTACTTTTTAGTTGTTGTCCAGTTAGTTTCAAACTGTTTACTTAGACTATTACACTACTTATGTTTGACTTCCATGCTGGCTAGACTGGTTTCCCCTCTGTTGGGGCAGTCTAGTAACTACAACAAGAATATTCTCTGTATTTTGTATCTCTTTTTGGTCTTGGAAGGCCCTTTATATATAATACTACTAACTTACAAAAAAAAAAAACCTTTAACCATAACACATAACACCAACATGTGATAACCAATCAAACTAATTCATAGAAATTGAGACTTCATTATTTCCTTTGTTGATTATTGGATAAATTTTTATAATATTTTTAAGCCATAGTCTAAACTTTCTAAGAAATTACTCTTTTTCAGCGATGTTTTTCGGCCACATTTGAGAAATGTTTTTTTTTTTTAACCGCAACTGAGGGATAGTTTAATTATAGTCCGAAAAATCAGCTTTCGGGCGCTGTGCTACACTGGCAGATTCCCTCGACGAGACAGACTGCTCTGTCATTAGTGGCAGAGTCCATTGCACATAAAACAATGTTGACGGAATCCAATATTCATGAGGAGCTTTCCCAGCTATTTCTAAGGTGACCAGGCCCGAGAAAGCATAGCCGAGAAGGTCGTGGAGACTCGCCTGAGTAGACGAACTGATAGCTTGCCTTAAGGGAGCCCCGATCTGTGCGAGTGGGACACTGGCTCCACAAGTTTCACAAAGATCAGTGTTACCCTGAGTGCAACGGATACCTAGGCCGAGTTCAATCCTATCCTTGTCACGGGATATTACAGTTGGAGACGATCCCATTGACATAAATGATGCTCCTACTTAGGAGCGTAGCATAGTTGGCTTTGTGGTCAGCTTGCTTATTTAGATGTTGAAGCACATGGAAGTAGCTTATGGTTTGAAACTTGCCAGCTAAGACCAAAAATTTCTAGTAGATCCGATTCGTTTGGAGGCTGGATGGTTTAGTCTTCGTTCGCATGGCTTGCACCACCAGTTTTGAGTCCCCAAAGACTGAGATAGCTTGGATGTTTAGACTGAGTGCTTGCCGGAGACCTTGCCACAGGGCATAAAATTCAGCAGAGTTATTAGTTTGGATTCCCAGCCCCCAGGCAAAGGTGGATCGCGTGGAGCCTGAGGGCGCAAAGATCACTCCTCCTCCACCCGATGGGCCTGGATTTCCCTTCGAGGTGCCATCGAAGAACAAACAATGAACCACCTGCGCTATTCTCCATTTTAGGAAGTCCTCTTCAGGCATTCGAATTTCCCATACAACTAGAGTTGGAGACCTGGCAGAGGGCAATGCTTGTGCACTTGTGGTTAGAGATGTAATCCATGTAGTTTCCTTCTCATTTAACGACTGAGCATTCCAAAGCGCATGTTTGTATTCCAGTGACTCTCCAAGAAGAGCTTTGGCTCTCATTGCCACCTTTGATGGAGGGCTCTCCACACTTCTGAACATGCAGTTGTTCCTTTCCAGCCACAGTTTCCAGAAAACAAACTTAGGGAGCAACAACCAAACTGTTTTGAGCATGTCCTTTTTGACAAGACTGAAGGGAGAGGAGTCAGCCAAATTGGAAATGAGCTCAACAGTTATAGCAGGCAGGACAAAGCTGGGAGTATCCGTGGGAAAGACTTCTTGCCATACTCCTTTTGAGTAAGGACAGGAAAGCAGTAAGTGGTCAATGTTTTCTTCATGATTCTTACACAGAGAACATCTTGAGGGGCCTTCCAGGCCTCTTTTTCTTAGGTTCTCAGCAATGAGGATACTTCTGTGCGCTATATTCCAGCAGAAGAGATCAACTTTCGGGATGGACAAAGTGGACCAGACGAACTTCCAGTGGGCAGGATTTGGGGCAGCATGAGGGATCACCATTAAAGATTGGTAGCCTTCAGCTGTAGTGAAACTTCCAGATTTTGTACCCCAACCTCTCTTGTCCCTGGCAGCTTGGTTCAGTGGGGCTTTGCCCTGCAGGAGCTTGGATAGTAGCTTTGCCTCCTCTTCAAGCCTGGAAGGGTGGTCGCCTAAATTCCAATCAATCCAATTGTTTTCATTATCCCAGGCAGAGAGGTCCCATAGGTTGAAGACATGCTGCTCCTGAAGCCACTATTTTATATTCTGTATTCCAGGATTTTTCCCCAAGGATTGAGTTTTCCCACACTTTAATTCTTTTCCCATTACCAGGGATCCAGTACAATAAAGATCTGAAGTGTTCCAATTCTTTGTGACAGATTTTAAATATAGGGGAACCTTTTTTATTGGAGGGATTTTTCTCTAAGCACCTCTGTCTCTGCCCTGTGAAGTATTTTTTCCACAATACCCTCTTGCTCCAGCTAGGTCTTCCGGACACCAGTTGCCAAAGGATTATGGATCCCATAGCTAAATTATGAGCATGAATACGTCTAACTTGGAGGCCTCCTTCTCTATAAGGTCTTTGGATTTTATCCCAGCTTACCTGATGTAACTTTTTCAGGTTTCCCTTACCTCCTTCCCACAAAAATTTTTTGCAGAGACTTTCAATCTTACCGATGACTTTATTGGGGGCCATAAGTATAGAAGATTGATAAATAGGAATACTGTAAAGAACATATTTCAGCAATACTAGTTTTCCTGCTAGGGTAAGCCAGCCGGCCCCCCACTTCTGAATCTTTGCTTTGAACTTGTCAATGATGGGGTTCTAGTTCGCTGAGTTGCTGGTAGATTTAAAGATCGGAACACCCAGATAGATGAAAGAGACCCAATTCTGCGGGCATTCCATTTCCAGAGCTCTGGAGATTCTTCCAATTTCTGTTCCAGGGCAGTTCCAACAATATATTTTTCTTTTTTCCAGGTTGATTTTACTTCCTGAGACCTGATTGTAGATTTCAAGCTCCTTCTTGAATCTCCTTGTAGAATGGATTCCGGCGCCACCCAACAGCAGAGTGTCATCTGCAAATTGGGCATGATTAATGTCCTTTAGATTTGGAGCCATGCGGAGACCAGGGAGGGAGAGATCTTGTTGACAGTGGTTTAGCTGGAAACTGAGCACAGAGGCCTGAATGGCATAGAGGAGCGGAGACAGGGGGCATCCCTGACGCAACCCTCTTGATGCCTAGAAAAAGTTTGTCGGTCTCCCATTGACCAAAGGAGATATCCAAGGGGAACAAATGCATCCTTTAATCCAGACAATGAGCTCAGGGGAAAACCCGAAATTCTCCATCACCGTGAAAAGAAAGTCATGTCTTACTCTGTCAAATGCATTGGCAAGATCTAGTTTCACAACCATTCCTTTCTCTTTTCGGTGGACGCTAGAATGGATGGCTTCTTGAACAAGAATGACATTTTCTAGAATTTTCATGCCCTTTATGAAACCTCCTTGGTTTTCGGGAATGATTCTCGGAAGAATTTTTTTGAGCCTATTGGCTATAATCTTGGTAACCAGCTTGTATCCTGTGTTGCAGAGGGAGATGGGTATGAACCTGGAGAAATTAGAGGCCCCTTGCTCCTTCAGGATCAAGGCCAAGAAAGAGGAGTTTGTGCTCCCTCCCAACTTGTGGTGTCTTTGAGAATTCCTTACCATCCGGAGAAGATCATATTTGATAATGTCCCAGCCATTAGAAAAAAATCTGGCTGTGAATCCATCTGGGCCAGGGGCATTGTCCGGGTTCATATGGGACAGAGAAGATTTGAGTTATTTCATGGTGATAGGGGCTGCAAGGGCATCATTATCAGAGGCTTGAACCACTTTGGGAATTAGCGAGAGGGGGTAAGCGTAAGGGACTAAGGGTTCNAAGGTCTTGGAAATGGGAAAAGGCAGCCTAATGCCTTCAAAATATTTCACCAGATTGTCTTGATGGAAAATTTCTTTCACTGTTTGGAATTTTTTTCTAGCTGTAGCTTGTTTGTGAAAATAAGAGGTGGTTTTGTCACCACTCTCTAACCAAAGGCTTCTAGATTTTTGGCGCCAATACTCTTCTTCAACTCTGCAGGCTTTGTAAAAGGATTTCTGAAGGTTACTTTATGTCTGAGAATTGCTTTTAGTGATGGGAACAGAATTCATGTGAGCTTGATGGTTTTCCAAGGCAGCTTGAGCGTCTTTTCTGCAAGAAACCGGAGAGGAATGAAGCTTGGCCCAGTTCTTAAGATCATGTTTTAGTCGTTTGAGATTTTCTTCCCAAATAAAGGAGGGGTTTCCAGTAACCTTTTTACTCCAAGAGTTGGCTACAATGTGAATAAAGCCATCTTGCTGGACCCACAAGGGGCTAAACCTAAAGGGGATGGGGCCCAAGTTTTCATCAACGGAGAGATCAAGAAGGATAGGTTTATGGTGGGAGACACAATTGGGAAGGATTTTGGACGAGCCATGAAGCCCCAGGGTGAGGAAGTTGGAGTGAACCAAAAACCTGTCTAGGCGGGCCGCGATGTGCCCTGGCTCTAGCCTTTTATTAGTCCAGGTAAAGTTTCCATTGGAGGGTTTTATGTCAACAAGATCCCATCCTAAGATGGTGTCTTCAACCCATTCCCGAGAGGGATCTCGGACAATGGAGCCCCCTTTTTTCTCATTTACATCTAGGGTGACATTCAGATCCCCTGCAATGATTAAATTTCCGGGCCTGTGGAGGCTGAGGAACGCTTCAATTGAATCCCAACAATCTTTTTTTTCAGCTAACAAAATCGGAACATAGAGGTTGAACAAACTTACATGATGGCCCGAGACTTTGTGAAGGAGTTTGGTGTAGATCCAGTGCATGGTACTTTGAACAACAAGCAGCTCAAATATGGTGGGATCCCAGAAGGTGGCTAGACCTCCTGAGGCCCCCCTGGAGCTGACAGCTTCCCCCGAGCTTTTTTTCCAAAATGATTTTCCTGCATGGAGGGCAGAGTCATTCTCCATTTTTGTCTCCTGAACTAGCAGGATCTCAAGCTTATTGATTCTTACTAACTCCCTCATTGCTTTGACTTTCTATGGACTGCCTAGACCTCTGCAGTTCTAGGAGATCTGCCGCATTATTTACTTTTAGAGGGGACGGCCCCTTTGGAGGCCTGGCCTTGCTTGGATCTTGTATTCATCATACGTTTAAGAGTTTTCTGGGAGCCTTGCAAAATATCTGCGTAAGATAATTCTTCCCTTTTCTTTTTATTTGGTTTTCGACCCCTTGGGTTCTTGGCTAGAGTTCCATGCGATTTCTCAGACTCTGTGGATCCTTCATCAGTGTCTCCTCCTGGATCAGAGTCTTCTTCCATTTCTCCGCGCGTAGGTGAGCTTCCAGATAAGGGATTTACCGGTTCAGGTTGGATTTCCCCTGGTTCCAACGAGGTGGCACCTTGGGTGCCTTGCGTCTCAACAGGGTCAATGCGATCAGGGGGAGAGGATTCCCAAATGACAATAACCGGAGGGGCTTCTGGGTCATTCACCACCGAGGAACTTGCGCCTAGACCCGCGGTGACTGACTGCTGAATCCTGGCTTGAGGTTGGACGACTTCCTTCGACGGGACTTTAGGATCTGACTTCTGAGCATTGCTTGATGCTTTTTTTTCATTTGGATTGGGGTTGGTATTTCCTCTTTTGACCCTTTTCCATCCCTCGACTTCTTCTTCCGGCTGGCCTTTTGGGCAATTGCGCTTGAAAAGGCCATATTCATGGCAGAGCCGGCATTTAAAAGGAAGTTGTTCATAATCGAGTTTCTGGAAGTGAGACCAAGAGCCTAGAGAGAGTTTGATGGCTTCTGGAAGACCTGCCTCCAGATCAACTTCAACACAGATCCTCGCATAGGAGTACTGGCCTTTATGATCTGCTTTGTCAATGAAGCACCCTAGGGTATTCCCTATTTTTTCCAGGGCTTGAATATTCCAGCAATGGATCAGAAGATTAGGGAGCCGCACCCAGACCGGTACCTCTTTCGGTACGTCAACTGTTGGGTCAAAGTCTGGAGACCACCAATTCAGATAGAGTCCTTGCGTGCCCATAAAATAGGGGCCACTTCGGAAGATGAGATCGCGATCTTCTTTTGAGATAAATTTGAAGACGAAGAATCCTCTCCCCACCAGGTAGCAGGTGACACTATGCTTCAGGTGGGGTCTCCAGTTACGTTGAATCCAGTCATCTGTAGTTTTGGCTGATGGCCAAAGCCCCATGAATTGGCCCACCAATCCTCTTTCAGCAAGGGCCAGGGCGATTTTGATGGAGTGCTCCTCTGGCAATGTGATTTCTGGTATTGTGTCGAGTTTCTTGACGAATTTCGGGGCCTCTTTGGCCACCGGTTTCTTCCCTGACGATGCTAATAGCCTACGAAATGCCTCTTCGATAGTGATCGGGGAGGAGGGAGGGGGATTCCCTCCCCCTGGCGTGGCCATGGTGACGGCCTGGAGCCCAGGATCAAACCCTAGAGGAGGGCAACGATCGCTTCCAGCGCTCGAGCGACTCGATGCATCCAAGTGATTATTTTTGTATAATCCAAGTGCCCCGAGGGTTTTTCAGCATGTTGAATCCATTTCTACATTCAGAAATGAATTTTAAATAACAAAAAATAATGATTTCATACAAATTTATATCACCAAGGAAAAAAAATCATTTCATAGCAACACCTATTTTTAATATTGGATACTCCACCTTATATCTTTAAAACATAAACAATATTTGACCATAATGAAACTAAATCAACAATTTTAGTTTTATTATCGTCACGTAATTAAGAAGCCATGGGATAATCCTACACGTTTGTAATTTTTTTTAAGTTTATAGTGATGATTTGAAAAAAGAAAAATTAATTAATTAACATATGAATTTTTTATTTAAATATTCAATATAAATTTATTAAAATTTATATTTATGTTGAATTGATACGAATTTTAACTTTTTTATTTATTTTTTGTATTTTTTCTATGGATTTTTTTTTTAAATTTATCGAAATTTTAGAAAAATAATTGGAATGACAAATTTCAATAATTCAACATACATAATTTGAATGTCCATAAGTTTTTAAGAACATTAAATTGGAATTTTTAAAAACACTAAATCAATTTATGCATTTAGAAACACTATTTATTTAAACACTTGAAATCATCACATTGTGATTTTCCTCACAATCACGTTTCTTTTTTTTTCCAACAGAAAAATTACTCATTTATATTAGAAATATAATTGTGTACACATTTTCAGCATCTTCATATTTCATACCAACAAAAACACCCCTCCACTCCTCTTGACAACAATAAAACCCCTCTTTTTTAAAGAGATTATGGGTATGACTCTAATCTAATTCTTACAGTACACCATAACTGAAGAAAGACTGCTACAAGTATCCCATATACTCAAAGAAAGAAAAAACACTTCTATGATCCGCTAATTTCTATACCAAGGAGGAGATTCTCTTCAAGAATATAAAAAGAGAGTAGATTGTCTTCAAAATTCTCTTTTGACTATGGTGACCAAAACATATAAAACTACTATGCATTTAAAAAAGATTAAAATAGAGGGTGGGGCCCTCACTTCCATCAACCCACATATTGTATTCTATCATTCCTTCGGTCTTCATCAAAGCCTTCTTCGAGAGAGAATCTGCTTCCTTGTTTAGCACCCTATAAACATATGTGTAATTGATCTCCCTAAAATATTTTTTGAGCTTGATGATTCTTTCCTTCCACCCCACCAAAGAGGAAACCTGAATCTTTCCTTTGTCCTTCAGCCAGTCAATAATAATCTTTGAATCGTCAATTACCTGGGTGACTGTGATATTCAAATGCACAGCCAAGATATGTGTAGCCCACGCTCCTAGCATCTCTTCCATGGTGTTTGTCCCAATGCTGCAATTGAAATTCCACTTATAAACTGAATTTTCATTGATCCTTATCAATCCCCCTACCCCACTCTTGTGATCACTTAACTACACTACTCCATCAAACCAACAAATTGTTGGAGTAGAGAAACTTGGGATCTGAACTAAATGAGGGGTAACCTTCTTCTGTGTAGCTGTCCCAATTGCTAAGATTGCTCGAATTTTATAAACAATAGAAAAGGTAGAAGGATTCCTACTCTCAAAGATTTTTTTATTCCTCTCCAACCAAACAAACCAACACATTAAAGATAGGAGGGTGATGTAAGAAATCTCCTTTGTAACCTAGTTTTCATAGCAGCCAATTAATGAGCTTCCCTCCCAAGAAATCATAATGTTTAGCTGGACCATTTTATCCTATTCCAAACATCTTGAATGAAGCTGGAATTTACAAATAAATGAAACACAGATTCTACGGCTTTTTAGCACAGATGGCATATGTTAGGGCCTTCCCAACCTTTTCTTTGTAAGGTATCCCAGGTTAGAATTTTATTCTAAATGGATAACCATGTGAATAATTTAATTTTTTGTGCGATATCCCAATTCCACATATGTCTCCTCCAACCCCCAATAACATGTCGCCACTTCTTTTTTGCAATCGCACAATATACATTTTTTGCAATAAGGCTACCTGATCTATCTCCCCCAATCCAAATAAGATCATCCTCTTGATTCTGTAGCTGAACCCCTGCTCCAATTAATTCCCTGCAGTAAGCATCCCATTCCACTGCCAAGTTTCCACTGAAGTCGATCTCCTCACTAGTTTTCCATTGTTCTGACAATATACCCAGCCTACTTTTTCCTATATCTTGGTAGAGATAAACCATGTTATTTCTTTTAAGCTCTGAAATAAGTTGATGAGATAAAAATGAGGAATTCCCCAAGCCCAAAATGTTTTCCAATCCTATCATAACCGAGTGACTAGACCCCGGGCTCCAGCTCAGCCAATGAGTAATCAGATGCAACGACTTCATGAGGTTTTTCCAAGTCTGAGAGGTGGATGGCACTGTCGCTAAAGCCGATCTCAACCAAGTGACTACTGAGTAGTGAGGTAGATATTTGTCTTTTATCACCTTATTCCAAACTCCATCCTTCATCAAGACTCGCCATAAGGAATTTGCAGCCAAGGCTCTGTTAAAAAGGAAATTTTTTCTTATCCCCCAGCCTCCCAAATGTTTTGATTTTGCTAAAACTTCCCAACTACATAAATGCACATGCTTTTTCTTGAAGTCACCCGACCAAAGAAAACTGAACATTTGTTTCCTTATATTTTCAAGAATCGATGTTGGTATGGCAACGAGTGCCATCCAATAGACCGATTGTACTTCAAGAACGGATTTTACTAGTCTGTAGCAGCCACCCAGTGACAACCATCTATTACACCACAACCTGATCCTTTTTTCAATCTTTATAAGGAGCCATCTCCAGTCCGCACTCTTGTAAGCATCCGCCTTTAAGAAGTATCCGCGATATCGAAAACCCTTTGTGAGATCATCGAAATTATAAAGGAAAATTTCCTTTAATTTTTCTAAAGTCTCCCCTTGGGTTCCAACAAAGTGGGAGGTAGAATTTGTCCAGTTTATCAGCAAATCGGAGGCACTGCAGAAAATCATTAAGATCTATTTTATCTCCTTCCACTCATCAACAGATTCTTTTCATAATAAGAACGTCATCCACAAAAAAAAAATGTAGAATCTTAACTAATTTGGAGACCTTTACCTCTGACAACTTTCCTTCATTCTTTCCTTTCTTTAAAAGCAGGCTAAGTCCTTCCATAATTAAAATGAATAGAAGGGGTGATAACAGACAACCTTGCCTCAAGCCTCTGCCACTCTGAAACATAGGTGAAGTCTCCCTGTTTAAAAGGATTGTGAAGTTTGCGTTGTTCACACAACTCAGGATCCAGTTTGTGAATTGAATACTTAAGCCCGTTTTGATAAGAGCCATTCTTAAAAAATCCCAATTGATGCAATCATAAGCTTTTTTAAGATCCATCTTTAATATCATAGATTTTGACTTTTTCACCTTCATACTGTGCAAGCACTCTTGTGTCGTGCCTATTGCATCCAGGATTTGTCTACCCTTTAGAAAACCCAATTGTTCCTCCGACAACGAGCGAGATAGAATATGTTTTATCCTATTTGAAATTATCTTTGAAATAATCTTGTAACACAAATTACACAATGCTATTGGTTTGTAATCACCTAAAGACAAATGGTTATTAACTTTTGGAATAAGAGTAAAAAAGGTCGAGTTTAAAGACTTGTTCACTATGCCTCGGATCCTAGAATCTTCCACCACATCTAGTAAATCATCTCCCACTAAGTCAAAAAAGTTGATAAAGAACTCTACTGTCCAACCATCGGGCCTCGGGCTCTTATCTTTGGCAAAAGACTTAAGAACATCCCAAAGTTCCTACTTTGTACAAGGTCTGTCTAAAATTTTTGAATCATCTTCATTGACAAAACGAGCATAAAGACTAGTAGTATCAACTTGATCGTTAATAACTACATGTGTCAGCTCCTCATAAAAAAATTTGAAGTACTTGGCAACTTCTTGTTTGATTGCACCCTATCTAGAATGTATTAGGTCGTTCTCATCCCTGATATTCCAAATATGATTTTTGTTCCTTCTAAAGCTTGCAAAATTGTGAAAGAATTTTGTATTCTTATCACCACTTTTTATCCATATGGCTCTGCTTCTTTGGCGCCACAAGTCTTAGTCAACTAGTAAAATTTTGTCTTGCTCGGCCTCAAGAAGTTTTAAAAGTGTATCCCTATCATTACTCCTTTCCTCCCATGCCGCTTCGAGAAATAAGTCTTGCAAATGTCCCTCCAATCAAATTAACCTTTCTTCTTGTTTTTTTTTAATTTCTTTTGCCAAGGCTTTTATGTGAAATTTTAAAGACTTCAATTTTAAAACTAGTCTCTGTTGAACCTCACTTTCAACCAAATAAAGCTGGATCTTTCCAAACTTCACTCACTATAGAGGCAACCTCTTCTTCACATAACCAGCTTGAGTTAAACTTGAATGGATAGGTCGTCGGTAAGGATTGACAATCTAAATTTAAAAAGACTGGTGAATGGTCTGAGATGAAAGGGTATTCCACCCATTATTTGAATCTGCTAACTCCAAATAAGAGATCTTCAGCCAAAAATACATGATCCAGTCTTTTAGAAATACCATCAGAGCCCGCTCTACCATTTCTCCAAGTCAGAACCAAAACATCTCCACAAGTTTGTTTTCATTAAATAAGTCTTTGAAGAAACCTGTCAATTGATCCAGATGCTCAGAATCTCCCCACACCTCCCCAACATCATAAGTTAAATTTAAGTTGCCAACCAAGATAATATTTATGTGTGCCAAAAGACCCCTAACAGCCACCTTTTCCCAAAATGATTTTTTGTCCAAACAGGGACCATAAACATTTAACAAAGTAATCGGTTTTTTTATCTCCAGACAAGTACCTATTAAGAGGATTCCACCGCAACACAAAAAAGGACATAAGTCAAACTTTTTTGGATCCAAAGAAACCAATAAACCCCCAGAAGATCCAACCGAACTTACTGCACATAAAATCCAAGAAGGTCGATAAGAGTTCATAAACACCCTCACCTTTTTTTCCTCCACCAAAGTTTCTTGTAGGAATATAATATATGGTGAATTCCTTCGAAGAAGTCTCCATAGGGAGGCGGATTTCAGGATTTTAGTGAGAGAAAAATCATGACTTTTCTCTCTCAAGGGATTTCATGCCTTAAGCGCCCCGTTTTCACATATGATAGAATAGGTCGGCAGGGTTTCTCTTTATACAAACTCTGAACAAACAAACAACCATAGCTTCTACTAATTACTGAGAGACTGAAATCTACCAAATCGAAGAAGAAAAGAGAATTAGATTGAATTAAGATGGTGAATAATATTGTGGTTGCAGTGGACGAAAGCGAGGAGAGTATGCGCGCCTGTGAATGGGCCTGCAAACATCTCTTGGCAATTGAATCACCAGCAGAAACTGAAACCACTGGAGTTCTGGCAGTAACTGAAACCACTGAAATCTAGCAGCAACAACAATCATATAACTTCATACTCGTCCGTGTCCAGACTACTTCCTCCTCTGTTTCTGGGGGTCCTGGTAATTACTTGCTTCCTTCCATTATCATACTTCTCTACTTAGAAATTGGGAATACACCCCATTTCTCCACCTCTTAAATTTATGTATTAGGACTTACTTGGAGTCCATATTCTACATGCATGCAGCGTATATTCTCATCGATAAAGTGGTCCAGTTTCTTGAATTTGATACGAAGAGGACCACCCAAAGGATATTGAACCGAGCTTTGCACATATGCCATAGATATGGTATGAAGGCCGAAACCCATGTTGTATTTGGCGAGGATAAGGAGAGGATATGCGAAGCTGCGGCCAAGTTGGGGACACATTTGCTGGTCGTGGACAGCCATGGGCATGGTGTTCTCATGAGGTATTTTACCATGTTGTTCTTTGAGATCTTTGCTCTTCATTCTAAATTTGATGATGAAATCCCAGGCTTTATTAACTCGGTGGCTGTGTGATTGACAATTTGCAGGGAAATCAGGGGAAGTGTGAGTGACTACTGTGTTCGAAACGCTCTGTTCCCTGTTGTGGTGGTCAACAGAAAGGTTTTTTAAAGATAATGAGGAGAAATGCCTAATTCCATTTTTTTGGGTTGCGTGTGGGTTTCTTCCATGGGAGAGGAAGGAAGGATTTTGAGCTTTTGAAGAGGTTGGTATAAGCAAAATAGAGAGAGCTATGAAGAACTAATTTCAAGGGCATGCTATGCAAAACTTGTCTCAGAAATGAAAATAAAAGAACCGAAGATCTTACTACAAACTCTGCGTTAAAATAGTGTTTTTTAATTGATTGAGGTTGAGCTAACCAATTGAATTTTTATTTTTATTTTTTTAATTTAAAAATATGGTAAATTTGGTGTACGTATGTGTATAGAGGTCAGTCTCAGTTACTTGTTACTGGATGAAACTCTCTTTCTTGATCTCAAAAATAGCTATAACAGCCTAACCAAGTATGAGCCGGATAAGTTACTTGTTATGGGATGAAACTCCCTTTTTTGAACTCGATTTTTTTTTTATTATTTTCCTAAATAAATAAATCTTTGAATTCTTACTCCTCCAAATTTATTTTGGAAAATTTATTTTCCTAAATAAAGAAATCTTTTGATTATATCCAATCTGTTAAGTAACATTAAATACTAGGAAAAGTGGATTATAGATCATCAGATTTGAATTGCTTTCACACAGTCCTTTCTAAGACCTATAACAGTCTCCGAACTTTCGGAGAGTGGTCGTTTAGTTCAATGGATCATTGGATGTTCGGGGCAAGGCCAAATATTGGAACACAGTGCCCAAAAAGTTCTCGTCCTTCCCTTTAGGGCCTGTCTCGCAGGGTGGTCAATATTGAATACCGTCTGGAAACAAATATTACACGTGTTCACTTATTGAGATGATTGACCACGACCTCTTTTCTTTTTTGAACTAAAAAATAAAGCCAGTTTAAACATTTTATCTTTTGACAGTTTTCTGGCGACTTTTTTGGTTTGATTTTGCTCAAAATTTGGTGAGGAATGGTTGGATCTGCATATTTGAGTGGCTAAGTTTGAGCAGAATCCATTTATGCATTCAGAAATGCAATTTAAACCACTGTAAATAGCTATTTTGTCCAAATTTACTTTGTCGAATTCCTACCAAAAAAACCCAAAAGGTAGAATGTTTAACCAACGCCAAAAAATAATAGTACATAAAATGCAGTGGTCTCACTTAGCCCTTCAAAATAAGGCCAAGGGTTTCAACATTTTATGATCTGATCTTTTTTTTTAGCAATTGAAAATAAGGAGGCTTAAGGGATATCAATTAGTTATTAGTCATGCCGAAGGCGTACAGGGACTGTAGCAATCGATAATTCGTTGACTTCATATTAGTTTGTGGTTTGACTACAAATTTTTGCATACTTTGTAATGTTCGAACTATAGAAGTAAAAGCATTATTTTTTATATATTGAAAAAACCCATATATGTCATGATCTGATTGGGTGATAGATTTCAGGTCTTATTGCCAGCTTCGCTATTCCCAGTGAATTATATGTTGCCATATCCAAATTTTTATCATGTATTGTGCTTTTCTTAGTTTGTACTATTCGTATTGAAATGTTTAGATATCCAAAGTTTGTACTAATAGATTTAAGATCTTATTGCACATGGATACTCAATTTTCATATTACTTTGTCGTCTCAACCAAATTTTTTTTTTTAGCATAGTCCCCACTATTCAAACTATTGTTATTATTATTATTATTATTATTTTATTACTATTACTATGTGTGATTTTTCTTTATTGTTGCGTACTTTGAGAGTCTTTATCATTGTTGCGTACGTAAACAAGCCTGCCACACCGTATTCTTTCTTAAATGTGTGCACATGGTGACGCTCTTCGACGGTTCTGACAGTCTTAAATGTTTACCTAACAGGTCTCGCAGCCTTAAATGTTTATTATACAGATGTGTTACAATACAGTTTCATTCCATTTTTTTATGGTGTTGTTTGCAGTGAAATTGTGCAATATTGTTCTCCACCGGCATCACAGGTTCAGTGGTTGATGCTTGTTCATGTGTTCGTTGCATGATGCTTGTTGTTGTTTTATTCAACTTTGCAAAGTTGAAGTCCTGCAGTTGTAGTTGGACCTCTTCGTGGTTTTTCACTGGTTTGTTGTTCTTCAACTTTGCAAGTTGTTGGACCTATTGTTGCGATTTGCAATTTTTTGGGGTTGTATTCTTGTCATCCCTCATTGACGGGTAAGTTTCCCTGCCATTGTTTCGTTGTTGTTCCTTTTTTTCTACTTGGTGTTTTGCACCTTGCAATGCAAAGGGGTTTAGAAAATGAATTCGGAGTTGTCACAAGGGAGAACCATCCGCCAGGGTGTAGTATCAGGGAATGCTTTTATTCTTCGGGTCAAAAAAATTGTCCACCTGTTGCCTTTGTCATGTCCTTTCTATTTTGTAGAACATCTTCTGCCTCTGACAATATTGTAGGAAGCACACCATGAATAGTTTCAAATCGGTCTTTGTGCTCAACAAATTTATAGTGTTATTTATTTGCGTTGTTTCTTCTGTTTGGTTCACTGCTCAATGTAGGTTTGTTTTCTTGTCATCTATTGTGGTGACTCGGGAGGATTGAATTTGACAAGAGGAAGGTTGAAGGATCCATACCGGGATTGGTACGTAGTTTCGCGCTTGTAGTTTTCTATTTGTTTGTTTGTTTTTTTTGTTTTTTTTTTGTTTTTTTATCATTTTTTTCCCCATTTCTTTGTTTTCATACAAACTGAAAATAGCTAAGAAACAACTTGAAAATCACAGTTTAAGGGATGAAACAAGTAATAGATATTGAATCATATGAAATATATACAAACTCCATTATACATGACAACATCGACGAGGTGTTGCATAGCAATGAGATTTTTAGATTGGATGCATTCCCGTATACTGTAGGAGATTGTCTTTTCCATGCATTTCAGGTTCTACTGCATTTCCGTTATTCCTCAATCGACCTGCATAATGGATTGTTAGATTATTTCTTGGGTTGTTTAAAAAATGGCAACGTTGAGGCATTGGAGTCATATGAATACAAATTGGCATCTGATTTTCTTCGGCAGTTGCATGGAATACATGATGCCACTACGTATTTTTCAAAGATGTGGTTGTCTGCATCTCTAGTTCTGCCTGCACATGAGAGGGGAATTTTGGGAGATACATTTTGTATACGGTGGTTGTCTAAGTGGCTCAATATATCAATTGGAATATGGTCATTGACAAGAAAAACAAGATATCTACTAGTCAACAAAACTACATCTAACAATCCATATTGCATCTTGTTCCATGATGCCAATCCTGTCAATGGTCATTATGAACCACTATTGTATAGAAAATTGTCCATGTGCAATCTTGGAGGACTTGATATTTACTTGTCCCTCATTTGCAAATACCTTGAATCACAGTGGAAACGGATTATGCATCGCATAGACTGCCATGGTTTGTAGATAGCAACAATTGTTGTATCAAGTCGTGGAGATAGTTTGTTCAATGCAATTTGTTGTTTGGTAGCAAAAGATTTCGATGTACAGTCACTGTGGATTTACACTGTACAGTCCTTTTTCAATGCAATTTTAGGCGGCAGCCAACAACTTTTAGTTGCTTGCATCAACACCTTTCGGCATATCTTCTAGAAAATATGCCGACAATTGGAAGTTGGCAAGAATACCTTGTGAACATGGCACTGCCATATGAAAAAGGAAATGTGGAGGGTGGCAGATTATTTTTGCAATGGCTATCTATCATATTCAGAGTAAATATCCAGGTCTGGTCGGCCCTGCCAGATGGAACTGTCCATTCCTGGTCTATTGATTCAAATTACGATCGAACAATTAACATCCTCTCGTTGAAAAAAGATACGACACATATCCATTATCAACCTTTGCTTGGACATATGACTGGTTCAGGGTCCAATGTCCATGCCACCCAAATTGCATCGAATCTGCATACACGTGGCATGATTTTTAATGAGAATGAAACTCCTCCCAGTTGTGGTAACGCCATATGTGGCTTAAACAAAAAACGTATATTAAGTTATCACAACTTGAAAAAGATCATGTGTGGAATTCGACCTAGTTGTGATGAGGTCATACAGGGCTTAAACAAAAACCGTAGGCTAAGTTATCATAACTTGAAAAATTTCATACGTGAGAGAAAAAAAAAACATTGGTAGTATAGGAAATATTGTCGGTGCAGGGTCTAGTGTCAATGCCAACCAAACCACATCGAATGTGCATAAGTGTCACATGCTATTTAATCAGAGTGAAATTCATCCCACCTGTCGTGAGGTCATCCTGGCCTTGAACAAGAAACGTAGACTAAGTTATCACAACTTGAAAAAGGTCATACGCAAGAGAAAAAAATACATTGCTACGCTTCCTTCTACAGAGAAACTGACATATCACAATCTAAAAAAAATTGTTCATTCACAACACAACATAAACAGGTACGGTCGCATATCCCACAATAGTCATGCAACTGTCCGAGAGGAAAAAATCACATTTCGTGGGCTAGAAGCAACACCGTGCACTACTACCAATGAAAACCAGCAAATACTTTCTACCCGTACTTCCCTACGTAAGAAAGATGAAATACAAACCTACATGAAACAAATCAAAGACACTCCTTCCATTGCATGTGCAATTTGTGATCAATTGAATTTCGCAAAAAACAATAAGTCTTTCATGCCTGATTTGGAAGCATAATACCTCCGCTTGACAGTACATGATAAAACATTTTCCAGTGGAAAAATTTGTCTTCCATGCAAACGATCGCTTGAAAATGGAAAACGGTCACAATTTGCAACCCCTGACCAAATAAGATGTAATACACCACTACCAGATGTAAGTGCACTTGCAGAACTTGAAGACAGACTTGTGTCTCTGCGAATTGCATTTGCACAAATCAGGCCCTGGGGCTATAAACGACCTCATATGGGCTTAACAGGATCAATTATTAATGTGTCTGTTCAACTAGATGACTTAACATATATCAATTTGAGGTTCTTGTGACCTGCACCAACAGAACCATCCTTCCCTTACCTGTTCTACACAAATAAGGATGTTGCGATGCATAACATGTACATGCTATCGCTCATGCCTGGTGATTATATAATCATCAATTCAATTGACCTGGAAGAAGACAACCATGGAAATGTGCCACGTCATGAACATACAACCACTTTACCTTTGCAGCTTGTCCTGAAATTAGAAATGTTGGCTGAGATATATGCCTGCAACTATGATTCACATGATGGCTTGGTCAATGGTGCAGATGGAATACTAAAAGGATATACCAAAACAGAAAAGCTCGATGTCCTTTAGATTAAGTTCCATGAACCACATATAGGCAAGCGACAAGCAAGCAAATGTGTTTATCTATATAATTCAAACACTTCAAATGATTTGACACCTATTTTACGAATATCAAAGTCAGTATCGACACTAGCAAAGACAAGTCCACTGAAGATTCGAAAACAGTTTCCAATTAAACTTGCATTTGCACATACAGTCCACGGATCGCAAGGGCTAACACTTGATAGTGTTGCATTTCATCTTGTTGGAATTCGAATACATAGACTTGTATACACAACATTGTCCCGTGTCAGAAGCATAAACTCCTTATATTTACCAAGTCCTCTTACAAAAGATAATTTCAAAGTGAAACAAAAAGTTGATATTGAAATGGAACGCCTCAGGACTATCACAAAATGGCATCTGCAGTATGATTACCAATTCATACAAACAAACCCATCTGTATCAATTCTCTCGCTTAACACATGCAGCTTACATGCACACATGGAGGATATACTCAATGACTATGATACAATACAATCCGATATTCTATGCTTGCAGGAAACATACATGGTATTATGCATGCAAAACAAACAATTTCCAAATCACAATTGCATATCAAGCTACACTACACATGGGGTGATGATATTGGTGAAACAACATGTACCAATTTTGGAGCATATACATTTCGAAGAAAAGAATATTGAGATGGTGCTTGCAAAAATATTTTTCCATGGAACAGAAATTGCAATACTGAATTTATATGTTGCTCCCCATGCAACATTCTCCAACATACTAAATGTTCTTTCCAATGCATTAGACCATTTGCATCTGAACAGAACCATTGTTCTTGTAGGAGACTACAATAATGACATGCTACAAAATAATGCCATAACAAAAGAATTGGAAAACTACATGTGCAAATACAGTCTCCTCTTTCTTTTCAACAACACAAGCCATGTACAAAACACACTTATTGACCATGTATGGTCAAATGTGCCCATTCCTCAATACAACATCTGTATCTTAGACACATATTGTTCTGATCACGATAAAATTGGTATTGCACTTGAATTATGAGATATACATCAAACATATTGCAAAGTCATATTTCTATGTTTCAAAGAATATATGTGTAGCTTGTTGCAGAAAACCAAATTATCCAACTTCTTAGTTTTCCCTGGTTTGTACACATACTGCTCTAGTCACCATACTGTTGGTGTTGTACTTGAATTATGAAATATACATCAGGCATATTGCAGACAAAACATATATGTCTATGTTGTTGCAGAAAATCGAGATATCCAACTTCTTAGTTTTCCCTGGTTTGTCAATAAAATAAGATGTCAATCGAGATATATGTCTAGAGTAGAGATCATCCCACATGGACTACGTGATCCAGCCATGTCACGACAGACTAGCGTGGTGAGGTGGTTAGGAGGTGGTAGGGTGTCAACCCCATACAATGATCAGTTCTTCTTATGGTGGCAAAAACATGTTATCACTATTTGTTACTCTATTCCTCCTATTCTATTTTATTTAGTCTATGTACATAGTACTTGCTTTTTTATTTACATGTCAACTTATGTTCATGTCATATTAATGGTATCAGATGCTTATCATGATATCACACTATGACATTTGCGAGACGTTGAAAGAGTCGCACCCATGCACGGGGCACACCAACAACCTATCGATGCATAGCCTCTGGCAGATCCTCCACCTGAACCATAGGAATCATGTTCCCCTGTACATTTTGTAGTACTCTCTCTACATATCCTCCTGCATGCTCATCTCCCTGGTTCCTCCATCGATGTCATGGGAATCCATATGGTCGTCACAGACCCACATCTGCGTAACACAATATGTTTTTAATACTTCATACCATAAAAAAATATTTGTGTTTTTTATTCGTTTTGGAAACAACACAAAAAAATGAAATATATAAAAGATTTTCATACCTATATCATCATAGGTGGATCCTGGTGGAAAAGGAATATCTAGATCCCCTTTGTTTTCGATCCCAACATAAGGGTAGTTGTCTATGGCTATCACATGTTGATGCCACCATAAGAAGAACTGATCATTGTAGGGGGTTGACACCCTACCACCTCCTAACCACCTCATCACACCAGTTCGTCGTGACATGGTTGGATCACGTAGTCCATGTGGGATGATCTCTACTCTAGGGCTCAAGTCTGGAACCCGCTCAAATAAAAAACTACACAAGATGGATGCAAACCCAAAGTTTCTCTTTCTCCCTTGTTTTCAATCCCTCAGTTGGCTCTTCATGTTATCCAGCAATGAGGTACACCAATCATAAATCGTGGGTCGTAAACACTCCACTGCATAAAAATTGAGTGGCCTTGATGCCTGGTGCAATGAGGCTAACCCCAAGATCTGTGTAAGAACAAGGATGACGATCTCTAAACTCATGTTCTCAATCGCCCTGATGGGGAGTTGGCTCCCTAATTTATCTATGTCTACAACACAGTGGGTGGAAATGTAATCCTCTATGTTCATACCACCCCCAACCCCCTGGGCCTTGAGATTCACTACCTCTCCCCGGCGAGACAACCCTGTGATAAAATCTACTTCAATCCTCAATGATTTCCCATCAAGATTGAAGGCCCCTGTCTTCGGATCCCAAAATTTTACTATCATCTAGAGTAACCTCACTTGAGCTCTCATTCCTTTGAGAGCCCAAAATTTGTAAAGTCCACATATTTTTAGAGCTATTTGAGTCCTCACATCTCTTTCCACTGCTACATCTACCTCCTCATGTTCCCTCTCTTTCCATTCAAGCACCATCCTACAAAAGAAAAATCATTTTTTGAGTTAAATCCATTAGAAAAATTGTTTGTGGACTTGTACACGGGCTGTAATGTTAACAGTCACGTGTAGTGCCATATACGCGACCCGATGAACTATAGCTCACGTACACCCTAATTTACAAGTTGCGTCCTCTAAAACTCAAAAAATGAGGACTAAATTGGAATTTTAAACCATTAGAAATGAAGAGGAGGGGAAGAGCACATACTTGGTCCAAACGGATTTCAATTCTGTTGATCGTAGCTCCCGCAATCGACACTTGAATATCGTGGGAAAAATGGTCCAAAATGCACTATGTGGGTAAACAACTCAAATGGTATGGTAAAATTAGTTATTTTTACTATTAGTAGAAATTTTTTATCCACTTTACATAGTTTATGCTAATTTTTTGACCTTGTGGACTAATAGTGCAGTCGAAGGAGTTGGTTTTGGTGGTTTTGTCCAGGGATTTTTGTGGTTTCTCGCATCATATCACGTGTTCGTGACTTCAGCAGGTATTTTGTTTTACCAACATATAGGATAGGTTATCACTCCATTTTTCATATTTGCATTATCCTATGACTGTGATCCATATGCCTTAGGTATGAACCCATTTATTAGCGACACATAACTTTCTTACTACTACTAGAAGTGGCATTATTGAGTGGTAGAGACTTACCAAACATGGGTGCCTTAGTTAGAACCGTTGTGCCATTTGTTTCCCATGCAAGAATTATTCCATAGGATCGGGAGTCCCTTATAGTTCCAATATGAATTTGCGTTCGAACCACATATTCTTACTCACAAACATTATGACCTATACCTATGGGACTCCCCCCGAGTCTTAGTTAAGCTCTTTTCTGATTCTCTAAAAAGTGTAAAGTTTGTTGAGTGAACTTGTCTCTTTCACACTCATTAAATGGCTTTGAAAGGACGTCTATTTGGTGCAAGTTTAACCCTTTTTCGAACCAAGCAGACTAATTTTGAAAAATGAATACTCTAGTCAACATTGGCTAGAAGAGTTCTCCTGGGTATTGTTTTATACATTTTCGGGCCTAGGGGACTAAATCTACGAAAAATGACATTCTTGGGAGTTAAGTTGTAATTGCATTCCATTATCTTGCTTGCAGTATTGAGCCTACTGATGGTTCTCGTTTTCTCATTATAAGCCTCTTTCCTCGGCAATTTGCATCACTAGCCAATCAAATCCTTGTTTATATATTTTGCATCTTGACACCCTGTACCAAAAGAGGAAACATTTCCCTGAGTGTCCATGCCCCGCATGTTTGACTGTTTGGAGTTAGTTTCTTACTCGTGACACTCGTTTCCTCTCTTGTATCATAGCATTCATTTGCCTATGAAAAAACAAAAAAAAACAGACGGGAAAAGAATATTATCTCATATTAGCATCAGTTGTGTCGCCTTTGAACAGAGCACAAAATTTTGAGTCCACTCTCATCCAAAGTTTGGGTTTAGTATGACCTTAGGAAGTTGAGCTCATTACTTAGAGTTTACTCCTCCGACTGGTTATTCTTCCAATCCCTATGGAGAGTTCATTGATTCCTCCTGCATCATGAATCTTTATCATCAAGTCTATGATTCATGAGTTATCCATATGTCTCATGCTCTTGTTCAAAGGATGTTTATAAGCCTGTGTTGGTCATTTCTCAGAACTCTTGACTTTGCATGATGGCCATACCCTCAGTGTGTCTCAGAATCACATGAATTTGTAGTCCTAATGTTCACCTTGGTCTTACTTTCATTATGGATAGGTAACCTTGAACCCAACAATCAACATCTCTTCATTGGTCGCTGATTGGGGGGTTTCCCTTGTGTTCGATGACAATAAATCTATTCACACATTGGGATTTGTGTAGTGTCTCGGATGCCATTATCCTTATTGGTGGTTTCCTCTCCTTTGTCGACAATATTCATTATTGGTTGTTATTCAGATGGTCTTTTTTGTGCACTAATTGCATATGGTGCATGCAAAAGACGTAGAGGGTTGTTAGTTCATGAACAACCTCTTCGGCCAAGTTCCTCCAAAACATCAATCTATTTCTCTATACCTCATGCTGACTTATGAGAGATTCTTTAATGCTCTCCTTTCAATGGGTCTCCTTCCATCGACTGCAGCTCATCTATTTTGGAAACGAGGCCTAGAGTCCTATGAGTACCTAGAGGCTTGCAGTCATCAGTGGCATGTTCTCCCGCCATCAACAGTTGGGAATAAATCAATGTCTCCTGATCAATGGATTCTTCAAGTGTTCGACCCCAACAACTTTATTCACACCTGTAAGAATGTACTCGGTTCCTTGATACCTACTTTCATTATTGGTAGGTTGTCTCACGTTTGTTAACGGTATACATTAATGATCGATAATCAAACAAAGTCTCATTGTGTTTGACTTCAACTCCTCTATTAAGATGATGTAGACTTTCACCTTTGGTGGATAGTGTAGAAGAGATTCAGTTTACAGTAGAAAATTTCTTGAGTTGTTGCTATCGTTCATTAGACCAATACCTATATGACTTCAGTGATCATGGGAGATCATATTGTACTCCATTGTATACAGATATCTTTAGATTGATTTTGAGACTGGTTTCCACTGGGCCTTGTTCGTGACTATGACATTGTATGGCATGTATCTACTTTGCATTTCCTATTCATGGCCATGAACAACTATTTGGTATATTTCCACCGGGCCTTATTCGTGACTATGACATTGTATGGCATGTGTCTACTTTTTATTGCTTATTCATGGCCATGAACAACTATTTGGTATATTTCCACATGGATCGCAGTGTAATTCAAATGGGCAGCCATGCGCACAAATCAATTATGGATTATAATATTCTCATGAGCAACTAGAACCTCCAGCCGAGTCTCCATTACTCCACTTCTGGGAATTATAATGTATTTTGGCCATCACAGATACTTCTCTGACCTCACACATTAGGGGGCATCTTTTATAGAAAAAAATTTCTCACCCCATACAACTTGTTTGGATGGCCTTTCAATTTCCCTATAAAGACTTGAAGTCCCCTTTTTGTACCTTCCAGATCGAAAAAATCATATTTTTCCACATATACATGCCCTACCAGTTAGACAACATGAGTATACGCAGGTTGCAGCACTACAGCCTGCGTACATCATGTTTGGTGCTCAAAATTAAAAATTGTGTCGGGTTTCCATGTCACGTCATGACATCCATGATCCTTGACCTTCCATATACTGGAAACGTTCCAAGTCGTCCCTTCAGTCCCACTTGAAGGCTATAAATTGGGCCATATCCAAACTGTGGAAGAGGAGAGAATTCAACTTTTGAGAGAAAAGATAATTCATCGAACGTCTGGATGAGGTAGGCTCTTGATATTGTCTTGTTAGCATTTCTTTTATATAGCATACTTGGGATTATAGTTGATCTATGCATGTCATTCTGTCTATTATGGTTTACCCCATTCCATAGAGTGATTTTCCTCGTAACAACTACCAACTTGATATGAAGTGTTTGTATAACCAATTAACTCAACTCAATGCTCCTTCAAGTGTAATCACCACAAGTATGTACTCAAGATTTGACTACAAATTTCATTGAAAGGTACTACTCATCAATATGCATGCATTATTTCCAAGTCATTCTAATGACATGAATAAAGCTTCATCGGAAATTATCATGTAAATCATAATACCTTCACCAATTTCATGTGCTTATGATCAATTCCAATTTGACTTATCCATCATTACTTGAACCACATAAGAGATAACAATTTCTTAATTCACTTAACAACATTTATTAAATCTATATGTTAGGAATTTATTTTAATGACATGGGAAAGGAAAAGAAGTCCACAAAATCCAACACTTTGAACTTGGGAATGCCCAATTGCAATTTTAACCCACAAGATGCCAAGCAAGGAAGAGAGGAATTAAATAATTCAAGTTCTAATTTATTAGCATGAACTATCGCCCAACTCTCTACTAAAATGTTAAGTAGGCTTTCCAATATCTCAGAGGCCTAGAAATTGAATTGTACGAGCTCAAGGGATCAATGGCATGCTAGTGTAGCCTATAACCCATGTATAGTCCTAGAGACGTTGGAATGGATTGTGTGCATCCATGGGAAAGAAAAGAACTTGTTGTGTCTTCCCTCAATAGCCAGTAAGCTTGACAAACAAAATTAGAAACCCTCTAGAATAGTGCAACAGTAAGTTAATGGTAGCCATAGATCTACAATATCAAAATAAAATGAACAGGATGAATAAGGAGTTGTTGGAAATATGTATTTACTAAGGAAGAATGAAATTATGAAGTAAATCTAAAAGGCTACAACAAAGATTAAATTCTCCCACCATTAAAATAGCCAAGCAACCATTGAAATGCAAAGTTTTAATAGGAAAATGAATTTTTGAGGAAAGATAACATAAAGACAATGGGGAATTCTTCATGTTTTAACCATGAATTCAAGTGCATGTATCATATTAACAATAACCAAGAACAACAATAACTCATACACAATATTTTCTCCTTGTCATTCTTAAATGTTACCATTAACACACTGAGAAAAACACATTAGACAAAAATGAGAGCAATATAATTCACACACTTTGTTGGAATATTCACCAATACTGAGAGGGGGGAGGTGAATCAATATTCAGCATTTTTTACCATTTTTAACAATAACGTGTAACTATTAAGTTATCAACAATTTATCACATATGATTGCATTCAAGATATCATCAACATATAACACCAAATACACAATACACAAGAGTTTTACGTGGAAATCCAAATGGGATAAAACTACATTTGCAAGATCCTATTTACAGGCTCCAACCTGAAGGAAGCTACAACTCCCTAAGTTCTCCAAATCCAACTAGAAGGAGTCTCCAACCCCCTAGTTTACAGGCTCCAACCTAAAAGAAGCTCCAACTCCCTGGATTATCCAACACCAATTGGAAGGAGGCTCCAACCCTCTAGTTTTATTAGCACAAACTCAAAGAAATTTGCAACTCCCTTGCAAGAACCAACCTGCTATCTTAAGACACCAATGTTCCCTTGTGGGACATGCTTAAAGCTATGCCATAAGGGGACCACTTTAGATACTTCTTCAAATACACCCATCACTTATAGATTCTTCCAAACTTGATTCATGGCTTCTTCTAGTGTTGAAATCAATGGCAACCAACTTTCCAACAATATGTTGGAAGATTAATTATTGTCATTGATGTCAACCCTAGTCATTGGTTTTTGGACCCCAATATTGATGAAGGTATTTGGACATCAAGGACGATGCACATGCATATACAACACCCATGGATGGATAATATACATCATGTTGTTTTCGGTGGTAGGTGGCTTGTCACGTGGATCCTCATGGTTGAGGAGAAATGAATTTTTGAAGATGACAAAGTGAATTGAATAAGGAAGTACGGGTCGACCCTGAAGATAATTAAAGAAAATAATTTCAAAATAAGAAAGTGTCAGGTTGGCCCTAATGTTAAAAGGAAGTGACATAAAGGGTATAAATACATCTCACTAAACATTCATTTTTCAACACACACAATTTTGTTAATGAACAAGGAGATATAAGTCAAATTTAAGAGGAAATCTGAAGTAAAGAAGGTCGGATTTCAAGGGAGGATGAAGTCTTTTGGTGATGTGTTCTAAGGTATGTTATTTATAGGTCATCTTACCATTTTCGCTATAACTTTTTTTCTAGAATGATTCAGATGGTGAAATTGGTATGGTATTTAGAATACATATCTAGGTACCAGTGGTAAAACTTTCGTCTCTTAATTTGCTACAATTTTAGAGATACACTCTGTGGAAGATAGGGTTTTTGACTAGTCCTGAAGCTAGTCATAAACATGTGTTCCAGGTAAAATAGTCATAATGTCTTCATAGAGAATCCAAATGAAGTGAGACCAATTTCATTGGAAATAGTACGGGTTGTAGTTTTCTGTGTAAAAATTTCAAAATATTATGTTAAAAAATGAGTGCGGGGCATGTTGTACAAGTTTGCTCTCCTGAATAAACCAGAATTGAATAAGGTCTACCATTTTATCTATAACTCCTTTTATGGGAGGATTCAAGGAGTGAAACTTGGAGGAGTTTTAGATAATACATTGAGTAATATTATCTAAAGGATCATATTATTCCAATAATTGAATAATTTCATAAGTTAAAGAAGTCTCAGGAAGCATTATCAAGTCCTATGTGATGGTTGGTTGATGGTGATAATTTAATGTAAAGTTTTATTATCTCTCATATATTCTTAGGTGGAAGGAAGGAAGGAGAAAGGATGGAGACGTAAACCCTCTCTTGATATTGGATGATTGTATATTACTTTTGAAGGTTTATCCCTCCCTTTATATTTGGAAGCTGTAGCTACTTTTGGAAGTCATTACTTCCCTTGAACAATAACTATTGATTATTTCTCATAAATTGTGCATGGTGTATTGTGGCGTACTGGTGTAACTCTTCTACTATTGTTCATTGCTCATTGGATATAATTGAATATATAATCTGGTTGAAGTATAAGTTGAAAAAGTTTTTAAATTGTACTTGATACTAATTCACCCCCCTCTCAGTATCAACAATTGGTATCAGAGCAAGTTTCCTTCAAAACAGTTTAACCACTGGAAGGAAGATCCTGAGAAGAAATGGAAGACAAGATTCCAAATGAGATTCCGCCATTTGATGGAAGAAATTTTGAATACCGGAGTAATAGAATGAAAACTTACTTGAAAGCTCTTGGGGAAAATGTTTGGTTCTCAGTTGCTTCAGGATACATTGCTTTGAACAAACCAAAGACTGCAGCCCAGAAGGAAGCAAGAAGGAACAACAAATTGGAAATAGATACAATAATGGATGGATTGACAGTTTCAATGAAATCCAAGGTGGGATCATGTGCATCAGCAAAATATCTTTGGGACAAGCTACAAGACCTTTATGCAAGGGAAGAAGTAGAAGAAGAAGAAGTTGAATCAAATTGCAACATCTTGTATTTCAAAGAAGAAAATAGAGGTGAGTTATTTTTATTTAATTGTGAAGGAGTAGGACATGTTGAATTTGAGTGTCCTTATCCAAGGATTGAAAGAGATGATATTGAAGAAGAAAATTCCAATGATGAAGAAGAAAATCATGAAGCAGAAATGATTCAACAAGAAGATGAGAATCTTAAAAAATTGAAGCATGTTGAGATTGAAAATAGCAAGCTCAAAAACACGCATAGAAAATTAAGAAGTGAATTGCGTAGTTGTGATTGTAAGCTTGAAGAAACAATTAGAAGACTTTGAGAAACTAAGAGAAGAAACCATTTCCTTGAAAACTCTACTCGAAGAAGCAAGAAGAATAGGAGAATTAAGGAATGTCCAAATGATGAAGAAAGAAAAAGATTGTGAGAAACCTGAACAAGAAGTTGTCTCATTGAGGAAGAGCTTAAGAAACTATCAAGTGCCAAAAGAATTAACACATCTTAGATGCATGGGTGAAACTTCATACAAAGATGATGCAAATACCAACAATAAGGTTGAAGAAATATCTACACAGACAGTTGATGAGAAGTGGACCAGGATACCAGAAAGAAGGAATGATTACAAAAGAGATGAATATCCAAGAAGACCTCCTACCTTCAGGAATCAAAGAAGCTTCAATCAATATGAAGGAAACTACAGAAGAGTAGATCATGAACCCAGATGGAATACATCACAAAGAAGTTCACTTACTCCCAAGTATCAAAATTTGTTTCTTGGTCATTGTTATACTTGCAAAAAATTTGGACATAAGGCAATTAATTACAGAATCAATGAAAGGAACAACTATGCAAGAAACATGAATGGTGTAAATAGAAGATATGGAAATAATCGTGGATTTGTCAGCCGAAGTTATAATTCATTTTCCCCATTGATGGACAAAAATATTTTATGCTACAAATGTAATTTTCTTGGTCACAAAGCACGATATTGCAGATATATGAATGAATATGCTCATATGCCAAATGTCTCTATTCCAACCACAGTATGGAGAAGGAAAAAGATTCCAAACAATGAATATTTTCGAATAGGATTGACCGTTGAAGAATGTAAAGTAGAAGATGAATGGTACATAGACAGTGGATGTTCTTCACACATGACCGGGGATCAAGACAAATTCATCAACTTGAAGAGAAAGAGTGGAAATGTTTCATTTAGAGATGACTCATCTACCAAAATACTTGGAGAAGGTGTAGTATATATTGGAAGAAAAAATGTAAAAGAAAAGAATGTCCTATTGGTTGAAGACTTGAAGCATAATCTACTCAATGTTAGTAAAATGTGTGATCAAGGATATACTCTCACGTTTCACTCACAAAGATACAAAATCAAATAAGAAGGTTCAGGAATATTGGTTGCAACTACAACAAGAAGACCAAGTAATAAATACTTCCTAAAACCACGAAAAATCTCCAAGGAAGAAAGAGACCATAAAAATGAAGTGTTATTAAGTGTTATATGTTCAGGGGGGACATCCCCAAAGAAGAGACTTACCTTTTGAAATTAAACTCAGGGGGAGAAACCCCACCCTTTGCCATTGATGTCAAAGGGGGAGAGAAACTAGGATCATCATGGAAAGGGGAGCATGAGTGATTCCATCAATGACAAAGGGGGAGATTGTTGGAAGATTAATTGTTGTCATTGATGTCAACCCTAGTCATTGGTTTTGGACCCCAAGATTGATGAAGGTATTTGGACATGAAGGATAGTGCACATGCAGATACAACACCCATGGATGGATAGTATACATAATATTGTTTTCGGTGGTAGTTGGCATGTCACATGGATCCTCATGGTTGAGGAGAAATGAATTTTTGAAGATGACAAAGTGAATTTAATAAGTACAGGTCGGCCCTGAAGATAATTAAAGAAAATAATTACAAAATAAGAAATTGTCAGGTCTTCCCTAATGTTAAAAGGAAGTGACATAAAGGGTATAAATACATCTCATTAAACATTCATTTTTCAACACAAAAGTTTTTTAATGAACAAGGAGATATAAGTCGAATTTCAGAGGAAATCTGAAGTAAAGAAGGTCGGATTTAAAGGGAGGATGAAGTCTTTTGGTGATGTGTTCTAAGGTATGTTATTTACAGGTCATCTTACCATTTTTGCTGTAACTTTTTTTCTAGAATGATTCAGATGGTGAAATTGGTATGGTATTTAGAAGACATATCTAGGTACCCATGGTAAAAATTTCAGCTCTTTATTCGCTACAATTTTGGAGATACACTCTATGGAAGATATGGTTTTTTACTAGTCCTGAAGCTAGTCATAAACATGTGTTCCAGGTAAAACAATCATAACGTCTTCATAGAGAATCCAAATGAAGTGAGACCAATTTAATTGGAAATAGTACGGGTTGTAGTTTTCTGTGTAAAAAATTTAAATTATTATGCTAAAAATTGAGCGTGGGGCATGCTATACAAGTTCGCTCTCCTGAATAAACCAGAATTGAATAAGGTCTACCATTCTCTCTATAACTCCTTTTCTGGGAGGATTCAAGGAATGAAACTTGGAGGTGTTTCAGATAATACATTGAGTAATATTATCTATAGGATTAGAGTATTCCAAGAATTGAAGAATTTCAAAAGTTGAAGAAGTCTCATGAAGCATTATCAGGTTATATGTGATGGTTGGTTGATGGTGATAATTTAATGTAAAGTTTTATTATCTCTCATATATTCTTGGGTGGAAAGAAGGGAAAAGGATGGAGAGGTAAATCCTCTCTTGATATTGGATGATTTCATCTTCCTTTTGTAGTTTTATCCCTCCCTTTATATTTGGAAGTTGTAGCTACCTTTGGAAGTCATTACTTCCATTGAACAATAATTATTGATTATTTCTCATATATTGTGCATGGTGTATTGTGGTGTACTGGTGTAACTCTTCTACTATTGTTCATTACTCATTGGATATAATTGAATATATAATCTAGTTGAAGTATAAGTTGATTTTTTTTTTTAAATTGTACTTGATACTGATTCACCGCCCTCTCAGTATCAACACAATATCCCCATTTGACATTGATGGAAACATGCATACTCTCCCTATGACCATTGTTTCCCCTGTCTTCATTCTTCTGACGTTTCTCTCCCCCCTTTGACATCAATCGAAAAGGGTAACTCCCCCTAACAATATACCTTCTTTTGATATATCTCTCCCTATCTTCATGCTTATGATATTTCTCTCCTTCTTTTTTTCTTTTTCTCCCCCTTTGACAATAAGGGTAACTCCCTCTAACGATTTCTCTCCCCCTGTCTCCTTTTGCGAGATGTCGTGTAGATCAATGTGGGGCTTCTTATATATGATTTATTTCCTCTCTTTCGGTGATTTTTTCCATTGGTACTTCCTCAAATCTTTCCTTAATATGACTTGTCCAAATCTTTTATCTCTTTTATGCTTCCTTTACCTTGATTTTTAAGCGAGTAACTTCTTTTTCTTCCTTGACACGTTATTTTCTCTATAATACTATTTCATCTTCCAAACACTCGTTTATTTTCTTCTTTTCTTCCAACTTTCCAACACACTTAATTTTCACAACAATAAAATTGAACATGCCATAAACATGAATATTTTCCCTTGGAAACCCAAATGGAAAAACCAACATTCGAATGGTTGCTCAGTTCTCATTTTGACAATCTTTGGTTATAATGCAACTCATGGCTCTCTATGTATCCTCACCATTTTGGCCTAAATACCATTTCAGATTTAAGTTACAATGAAATTTAGGGGAGCTGGGGGGTAATGGGAAGGCCAAGAGATGGACCTTTCAATTCCCATTCCTCTTTGTTTTTCGCTCCCATTTTCATGTTTTCTATTTTATATAATTCTTTTTTCCTCTCTTTGTCTCATTTTTTCACTTGCATTGTCTTCTATAGTTCACCTAACCTTCATTGATTACCAAATTACATTTTCATATACTGAACCTTACAACCATTCACTTGTTCGGATCCATTTCAGATCATTAAAACCCTCATAGAGGGAAATGGTCCATGGTCCCAACCAACACGACCACTTGAGGAAATATGTTAATGCAAAAAGAAAATAATTTACATCTGGGTTTCTCACAATTGATGATCAACAAATGAACCTCCATTCTCTTAAATAGAGATCATGGAATAAACAGGCATTAAGCAATAAATCAATATAACCATTATTATCGAGGAGAAGATGAACCATCATATCACTTTGCGTCTAGACCATAATCGTGACCATTAGATTAGATAATTACAATGCACACTAAAGAACCACATTAAAACTAGATGATCTTAACTAACTCCTAAGTGTCTAAATATGATCCACGTGGATATTGGTGGCCACCCACATGTTCCAAATTCCAACTAGCTCATCTTGACAGTTTTTAGTTCAACACGTTTCTCTATAATGGGGACATTTCTTTATAATTGTGGGTTCTGCACTTATGGGGCTATCCTAAATCCCTACACAACATCCTTGTGGATATTGGTGGTCACCCACCTATTCCAACTGGCTTATTTTGGAAGTTTTCATGTCAGTACATCTTTTTGTACTTCCAGGGTTGTTTTGGGGCTCTAAACAGTGTTTTATCAACTTGCCACAGTCAAATTGTATATAGAGTTAGAGTTTGATGACATAATGTGTAGTTCTCGAAAATACATTTCCAACTGGCTATCACATGCCTAAAACGAATATCGTATGCAAACGTTATGACCTCGGGAAGTTAATGTACTAACTTACCCCAACGGGGCCCACATATATTTTGGCGCTTCATCTCCCAGGGTTGGGTTTTTGGATGTATAGGGTTTTGGCATTCATGTTTATCATAAAAATGCCTTCAGAGCCTCATTGTAATCATCTTCTTGTGAATGAGCGTAGCCATCACATCTCTTCTCAGAGATAAAGTTGTCACCTTTCTAACATGTCTTGCACTCTGTATTTTTACAGTCTCTATACATTTCTTTCGTTAATAAAAATCGTGTATTGTTGTATTTCTCTATTTCTGGAAATTTTTATGTGTATTTCATTGTAATATCTCTGCTTTCATTTCGTTCCGAAAATAATCTAGATCAATGGTATCAAAGAAGGATTCTCTTGATCGTTTTTCAGTGCATGTCCCCAACAAGGTCCGAGTATAATAAGTTGGGTCTCGAGCTTGTCTTGATTGAGGACAATCGCTCTCACACACCCAAGAAACCCTCTAGGGTAGTAGAAAATAAAAATGATGGAGCATAAGATTCTATTAACATGTTGCTTGAGCAAGATATCACACGACAGAGGGACGAAATGATGGAGAATTTTTTCCACATCCTTCAACGCCTTCTGATAGCAATAGTTACATCTTCATCAAGTGACCACTTTGGAGGAACCTCTCCCTTCAAGGTATTAGTTAATTTTGATGTCCCCGTATTTGAAGGTCAGATAGATGCGGATGCCTTAGAAAAATGGTTGAATCTACTAGAAGGTTATTTCTTTGTTCACATTTTTTTCAACAGGGAAAAGATCACCTTCACCCTCCTTAATGATCTCCCCCATGCCAAACATTGATGGGAAACTTACTGGGAGAAAGGTTCCACAGAGGAATCTGGAATATATGGGGTCGAGCCCACTTGGGATTTTTTTGTGGATGTGGTCAAGGAACAATACTACATTGTTGATAACTATGAAGACCAATACATGAGATGGACCACACTGCAGTAAGAGAAGAGACAAACAATGTTGGAGTTCACAAATAATTTCCATACCTTGCACACCAAGTTGGGTATCAAAGACTCCGAGCGGCATATGGTTCTTAAATACCGTGGGGCTCTGCATAGGTACATCCAAACCAAAATGGATTTCCTAAACATCTCATCATTGGGAACTACCTATCGATATGTTGTCACAATCGAACATAAATTTAGGCACCAGAACAAATGGGAGTTCGGGTCTGCACATCTGCAACAACCAAAGCATGGTAAATATGGCCCTAACCAACAACCTCCCGACCATGAGTCTAAGACACAGGAAAAGAAGGGTAAAGGAAAGACAAAGAATGACACTGGGAAGTGGTGAACTTCCGCAAACTCCCCTGGGACAACACCAATGAATGTCGCTCAAAACAGTCATTGGTGGCTGAGGTCAAAGACAAGGCGCCGAACCTTGATTCCGAATCTGATCCAGAAAATATTGAAAACGAACAGATAATCAATGCAGACCTTACTACTATTGTCACGACCACAATAATTCAACCAGAAGAACCAGTAGATCCTAAAGAGGGGGAGCATCTCTTCCATTTATAGATGTGGGTGAAGGGCACCCCATTGCATTTCATTGTTGATAGCGACATCCAGAAGAACGTTATCTCAACTAAGGTCATTAAACGATTGCAGTTGTCGACAACACCACACCCACAACCGTACAACATCGGGTGGCTTCACCAGGGACAAGATCTTTGTGTCAGCCAACAATGTTGTATGTCCTATGGCATCCATCCCTTCGAGGATGAGGTAGTGTGTGATGTTTCCCCACTTGATTCCTGTGATGTTGTTTCGGGCCAACCATATATGTGGAAACATCATGTTGTTTATCAGTCTCGACCCCATAGTATCATTATTACTCTGGGGGTTCAGCTCTACAAGATAATAGAGGTAGTTCTGACTATTGTTCCACCAAAACAGGTGTTGCAAGGTAATCTCTCATACTGTGAAATTCATCCTCTTCACTGTTTGTTCAAAGGATGCACATAAGGCCACTACAACCAATGTAGGCTCAACACCTTCTATCCAATAGAAGCAGATTGTAGAATAGAAAGAAAATATTGTTTCTTCACCTACAATGGTGCCTACACAATTCCCCTGTCAAGCCCAGAGACAACAGGTTAGTGGAATAGATTCAACCCTCCCAACAACAGGTTCATGACAACCTTCCAAAAACCAAGCAACACAACTTCTCCAACAAGGCACGGATCTCACCAAGATTCAGATTTAGAAAACGCATTCCCCTCTTCCTTGGGAACACAATGCAATGGAGACCATTGCTTCCTAATGGGGAAGGATTGATCCACGTGGATATTAGTGGCCACCCACCTGTTCCAAGTTCCAACTAGCTCATATAACATACCCACTACCTAAAATAAAAAAAATTCGTTGATTTCTCAACAATGAGAATCCTCGAAGCTCACAGCAGTGAAATGCCAAACCTGATCCACAGGTCCTTCTCATCCACACGGCTTTTCTGCACTAAGTCGTGAACTTTCCCTGATCTTAATTTTGGGTTTCGGGGTTTCGTGATCCCCGACGTCAAGAGTTCCTGTCCTCTTGAATCCTCGATCTCCGATGAGAAATTTCACCGATACGCCCCCTTTACGCGTTAGCCCTCCTGGCTATGCTCTGGTCCATGTGACCGCCAATTCACAAGACCGCAACCTTATCCTCCTTTCGAGGTTTTGGGTTTCAAAATCCCGATGCGCTCCAACTTCTGCTAGCCCTCCAGGCTAGACTCCTGGCTCACAAGACCGCATCCTTGTCTCCCATCGGGGTTTCAAACATCGCAATGTCGAAATACATAAACATTTTGTCCTTGGAATCCCCGATATCCCGATATGACTTCAGCCTCTGCTAGTCCCCTGGGATAGACCTTTTTGGGGTCCATACGACCTCCCTCTATATGACCGCAGTCATACCACCTATCGGGGGCTTCGGGGTTTCAAATGCTGAAAGACATTTGCCCACGGGATTATCGATCCCTCGAATCCCGGTTCTCCGATAGGCTGATAGCTGGCCCCACGATGGCTCCTTCCTCCTTGTCAGGGTTTCAGACTTCACAATTCTGAAATGCCCAAACCTCTTGTCACAGGGATTCCCGATATCCCGATGACCAAAATGTCGATAGATGACTTCCTGTCGGGACTTTCCTCGATGGTTCTGATTGCTTCCGCGCGTCCTCCTTTGATGGACGGTCCTGGTTACCTCTCGAGATTTCATGACTTCTGATGTCCTGGATGCCTCGTCCCTAGGACTCGTGAAATGCTGGACTCCGACTCCCTTCAAATATATGACACGCATCCCAAGTGAATGGACGGTTTAGATCGCTCCTTACGTTTTCGAGACTTCTGATGTCCCGACTTTCACGACCTTCTGATGTCCCGATGTCTAGTGCCCGGATCTCTGGAATGGACGATCGCGTGACACGCGTCCTTTCTCAGATGGACGGCCCAGATTTGTGTCAGGGTTTTCAAGGTGGACTTACCCGATCTCCTGTCCACGGGAATTCCGATATCCCGACTCCCGACGCCTCGATCTCCGCCACATGTCTCCACTAATGAATGGTCCAGATCATTTTCGGGTAATTTCCCATGGAAATTCTCGATTTCATGTCATCGAGACTTCCGATTTCCTGATACGTGAAACCCCGATGAGCCAACCCTCCTTTCGGGATTTTTCCTTATGTTCACGAGCTTAACCCTCGCGCACTTCTGTCAGATCCAATGGCTGACGGGTATCTGCTCAAGATCTGACGGCTCAGATCTGTCCCACCTCGTGCATTCTTCCACTACTTCATGGATGTGGAAAGATCAACGGTCCAGATGTTCTCATGGACCTTAGGGGGGGAGGGGTCTACGATCCCGATTTCATCGCTATTCACGAAGATAGAGAGAAAAAGGGGCAAGGTATGTAACGCCCTTGTTACTTTCGTCAATCTGACGGTCGTGAATGACCATGAGTCTTCCGACATGATCTCTTCCATCGATTCGTTACTTATCCCTACGCTGTTGCTTTGGAATTTTAAGAGGGTCATTCCTCCTCGTACAGGGTTATTAAGACTTGCACATTCAAGTCCTTTTTCCAGGTTCTTGGTAAACCTTTCCAAGGAGGGAATCTCTGCGAAGAGATCTATTCCGGGGCTTTCCTGGAGACGGACAAAGGGATACAAACTCCTGAGGATGGACTGGAAGCCTGACTTGGTTCAACTCATGCATAATTAAATTCATTTATCAACATAAGCTATGCATGGTCTTTCTGTTATAAGCATGTATCTAACATTTCTTATCAAAACACTGCACGGACATTCTTATACTGTAATCGTTCACAATTTCACAGTTTATGAGCATATATATCAGGATATGAATTTCAAGATGCAATATGAAAAACACTTATCAGAAATAACATCAGAAGTGGGTGCGACTGCTGAGAGGGGTGCTCGTTTCCACCCAATTGTAGGCGTAGCGACTCCCAGCGGATTTACCACTAGCCACCCCCGAGCTGAGACCACGATGTTGTGAGACTGCGTCTCTCTGTCTGCCAGTGACCAGGAGAGAAGGTTGCAATCCTCCCTCTCTACTATCACTCACTCTGCGTAAAATCCTGAGTTCCCCTCGCGTCTTCCCCCTTGAAATCGCTTCTACCTCATGCCTTATCCTCTTGCGAGGTTGCGTGTGGCGCGATTCCCCTCGCGCTGATCAGGCCTGACGGCTCTACGGATGGGCGGTTCACCATCCCATCCCTCATTAATCCATCCACCTACCATCCTGCGAGACATTAAAGTCGGGGCCAGCGAGCCGCTTTTGGTTCTCCGGGCCAGTGGAGTCCAAATACGGTGTTAATTCTAGGTGGAAGTTAACGCCACATTTCCAGGTTCCTTCCACCGCCATCGTGGTCTCTTTTTCTGCACATCCCCTCTCAGCAGTCCTGCAATAAATTCAAAATGT
>SNQJ01S0067925.1:4249-18575 GCA_010110895.2 Picea sitchensis
TTCCCTACCACTCCTCTCTCCCCCAAACCTTAACCCACACTCACTATTCTCTCATACCTTCACCCCTTATAATGTCCTTCAATAGCCCCAGATTCAAGTCGCATTTCTCCCATCTCCATGCCATCCATTCTACTATAAAGACCAGCAAAGGAGGCCATCAAAGTGATGAATACTAGCAAAGCAATAGATGAGGAGGATTTCATGTCGAGTTCTACAAACACGATCTCCACTCTCTTGATTTTCATATTGGGGGCTTATTCAATCATGTGGTATGTACAAGATTCCCAAACACTTGGTTACACCACACCATCCACTTGATTCACAAATCAAGACACATTGTGAATCCAAACAATTATAGGACAATTATGGTTCATCACATGTTATTTAAGCTCTATGCGCCTATCCAAACAACTATAGGATGATTATGGTTTGTCACACATTCTCTAAGATCTATGTTATGGCCCTCCATTTGAAGCTCTCACATGATCTTGAGAGGAGACTCCTTCGAGCTAAAGGACATGCCAAGTTTCGACCAACTCCCCAAACCATAAATCACATTCTCTCCCTTTGAGCTATTATTAAGGAGGCAAAGTCCCACTCTTCGTAAGTCTATTGTTGTGTTGCATATGTTCAAAAGGTGTTTGATTTAGTCCCGAGGGAGGCACTATTACAAAGGCTCAAAGGTAGTGGCATCTTAGAGAACCTTCTCACAACTATCATGCATCTATACAAGTCTATTCTTGGTCGTCTTCGCACTCCACATGGGGTTTCATATTTTACCCAAAGTGTTATTGGGGTTAAATAGGGGTGCCCCCTCTCTCCACTTTGTTTGGATATACATTGATGAGTTGGAGTCTTTTCTCCATGAGCATATCCAAGATGATAATGGGTGTCTTCTTCACCATGTTTTCATTTGCATCCTCTTGTTTACAGATGATTGATTATCTTGGCCTCCTCCTCAAAGGACTTGAAAAGACAAATGGATGCCTTAGCACTTTTTTGGGATATTCATCAATTAATGGTCAACTTGGGTAAAACCAAGGTCATGATTTCCAACACGTTGACGAAGGCTTTAATGGGCCACCATTTCTTCTTCCAAGGGAGGGAGATCAAGATCACTACTACCTATACATATCTAGGGGCATAGTTTTCAAGGCCGCGCTTCAGTTTGAGACCTGTTCTCCAACCCCGAGTCAACAAGGGATGTAGCTCCCTAGCTCTACTCAAGATGCAATGCTTCCAGCACCAATTCTAGGACATATCGTCCAAGATGCCCCTCATGGAAATTATCACCCGACCTACAGTGTTAGCTCTACTTGAGAAGTGATGCTTCCAACACCAATTTCAGGACATATCATCCAAAATGTCCCTCATGGTCTCTATCATTTGACCTACATTGCTTTACGGATCAAAGGTTTGGGACCCTTGGTTACTAGAGCTTGATTAGGCCACGACTGAACAAGTTTAGACCCTTCTCCTCAAGTGCATCATCAAATACAAGCAAACAGTTCCCTGACCTATCATTCAAGCAAAGTTCAAAGCACGACCTTTCCATTTGGAGACCGTGTTCAATCTAGTTTTGCTTCTACACCACATTTGAAGTTTTGCTAACTATGCCACTAATCAAGACCAATACACATATCTTGCATATTTCTCTTCAAAGTCCATTGCTTTAACTAGCCCTCCTAGGCTCACCTGTTGTTGGTTCTTGGGGGCTTCTAATCTTTTAGAATCTGTGGGGATTTCAATGGATAGAGCCCCTCCATTTGCATACTTTCTAGATGTGCTAGATGTGCCTAGTCAACTATTGCCTACTAGACAGTAGTTGACTAGGATTGTCCAGGAATGACATTTATAGAGAGGTACATCTAGGTTATTTGGACAAATCCATTGAGCGAGTTACGTCCTAAGATAGCCTTTTATACAGAGCACTTTATGGAGCTGAGGAACGATCTCATTATACGACCCTTGTACTCACACCATCATTGGACGCATGCTCTTTGAATCCCTCTAGGCCAATTCAAAGTGGGTTCACATAACTTTGGATAGAGGCCAAGCACCAGTGCAATTGTTCAGGTAGAATTTGCCAGCTATATCATCTTCATGAGATCAAGACAGAGGAGCATAGCATCTTCCAATGTCCCATCTATTATGAGATCAAAGGACGATTTCACTGTCTCTTCCTAGAGTCTCAAATCCTCTCCAAATTCTTTAGTTATAAAGACCAGCAATATCTAGCCTTGTACATGAGAGAGGCCCTCACCCTCTACTCACAGACTCTCCAACCACCTACTAGATCGATTTTTGTCCAAACGATCATGTCCTTATTTCCAGTGCTCTTATCTAACAAGAGAACCAAGAGGAAAGTCGAGCATAATCATATTTCATATTCTAGATCTGTGAGGGCTAAAGGAGCCTCAACTTCGCTACAACCTTTTCAAACATGTTGCATCAGATCTGGCACTAGCAAACAAACAAGATCTCCCAAACTCCAAAGGCAAGATGCCTCCTCCAAACAACAACACATTGCACAATTCAAGTCTTTGTCCTGCTCCTCTTTCTGACAGTCATTTATTCAAAGTTTTCTCATCTCGACCTTAGATGTTAAGAAAGCTTCTAGCAAACCCTAACCCTAGGATTGCTCATTCCTTGCACATTTATGTTCTCATATTTGCTTCCTAGATTCATTTTCATTGTCCATGGTGCTTTGGTTTTTTGCTCTTAACTTGTAGATATCGATTATTATTTTTAGATGTACTTTGGAATATTGATTTATATAGAAATCACATTTGCGCTCCCGCATTGTATCGATTCTAGTGTACTCAATGGTCCCATTGACCTAATTTTGTGGTCACTAGTTGGACATTAATAAAAATATCTCATCTACATAGTATTAATCATGTGTGAACTCGTCGAATTATTGAACATTTTAAGTAGAAACAAAGTAAAATGAATGATCTTACTCCATTCCAACATCCTTTCCTCAAACATTTGGGTTGTTGGACGAATTGCCTGGCAAGTCCAAGGAACCAAATGATGCTACCAGTTCATGCATTTTTCCTTTCTTTTTCCTTACAATTATTTCTTCAAAGACGCTAGTAGTAAAATTCCTATGAAAGGACCCTTCTCATTAGTCCTTTAAGGATGGATATTAGATGACATTTTTTACTAAATGGGACGAGGGTAAATGGATGTGTTCTTCCATTGAAAACCATAACAAGGTATTATATTCTTTCCATTTTGAGATTACAATTGGAGATAAAGTTCTTTGACCGGGGAAATGATCATATCTCAAGGCAGATAATTATTGCCCAATGCAAGGATTGGAGCTATCATGTCCCACTGTCAAGCATGGTTAGTTTCGTAGTAACTACCGACAAATTTAACTGTTAAGAAATAGAACAAGCAAGACAAGAACTTGGCAGAAAAGGCGTTAAGCCATATTCAATACATGTATTCATCTCATGATATCAATTTATAGTAAATGTATTTGACCACCTCTAGATCTAGATCTCACTGACAACTCATCAATAGATAATGAAAACACCTCATCAATAGATAAGGATGACAAAGAAGATAATCTCGGACATTGTGATTGTCTAGGGACTCACGGTCTAACATTCCCTCCTCAATCACAAGTTTGAATAATTATACCAGTAAGGCAAAATGAACTAGTGCATAAACTGGTATCATCTTTAATCTAAAACTTATGAACTAAGCTTCGATGAAGATATGCCTGAAAAACTGCCAATATGGATGTTGAATGGTACATCTAAAATAAACTTTGAAAAAGAGTAGAAATTTTGGAAATGAACAACTACCATGTTTGAACGTCATTCCCTATTTACTTAATAATTTGATCATTTGCCAAGTAATTTGGCTAGAAGAAATTGGTGTCTTCTACTAATTGGTGTGGGAAGTGTTAGAATAATAGGTGTGCTCGTTTCACCATAGACAATATAGCAATATTGTCAGCCAACCATAGGCACAAAGGCCACCCCCGAGCACCTTAACCTTGACAGAAGCAAACCATAGAACTGATAGCGAATCAAGGTAGCGTACCTCTCTCTAGAGCTAGTGTACCAGGCAGAAAGTCCAAACCATAACCAAAGAGAAAGTCCAAGCCAAAACAGAAAATGCCAGTTGCAGCAGCTGCAGCTCCTCTCCAGACTTGCGCACCATTGGTCTTATGCAGTTGTGAGAGAGAGTGTGAACAAATGAGCTCTAGCGCCCTCTATTTATACTACAAGTCACCTAATTGGGTCGACTTCTCTTCCTGGAGGCTAATAACTTAATAATAAATATTCCCTTGAGCTGACTTGTCTCCTAGGGTTATTATCCAACGTTTTAGGGTTTCTCTTACTTCCCAGAATATTCTAGTCTTGTCAGAGGTTACACGTGGAGGTTAATACCTTCCACAGCTACCATAAGATCAACACTCCCTCCTAGCTAGGGAGGTATTAAAGGCAATGGTCTTCAGCACAAACAGACCATTCAATCGGTAGCATCATCATAGCCACACAGGCTATCTCATGGTCAAATCATGTGCACCATCATCACTATCAATATCATCTGATAGCATCAACTGCATCATCTCTCGAAGCCATACTCCATCTGAGTAATCGAGCATGATGTTGAATAAGTCACTCACTCCATAGAGTGATACAAGAACCATTCTTCTAATCCAGACATATGTCCTAGAAGAATAATTGTTCCAACAGATGTTGGAAGCCATGCCATGGGCTACAAGGACTATTATTCTAGTCCAGACACATGTCCTAGAAGAATGACTGTCCTGGACCATTTTCCACAGGGAGAATGTCTATCCATCTGCATATTGATTATCTATCTAGCTGGTTATCATCTCCAACACTAGTGATAGTCTCCATGGAAATCAGAACAATGCCATCCAATAGAACACAACTGTGTCTATCCATAGTAGTACACAACTACTACCCAGTGGTACACAACCACTCCTAGTAGCACACGGCTACTAACTAGTGACACATTGTCACTACCAGTGGATCACATCCACCACAGTAGCATACAACTATTGTTCAGAGACATACAGTCTCCACAACAATAATATCATCTGATATCAACCTGCATAAAACAATATCATGATATAAACTGAGTCATCTGGGCCATTTTTCCACTCACATCTGTGAGATCTGGAAGAGCATCTGCCCTCAGAAAGATAAAACATCAGCCATGGGCTGTCTAGACTATTCTTCCCAAGCATAGAAGAATAATTGTCCCTGGTTTTTTAGTCTGGACCATTCACCTAACTGGGCCATTCCTTGGACCTCCGACACTTAATCATAGTGCAACCTAGAGAGAATGAGTCTGCCCTAGGGAATGCCTGTCCTTGATTGTTGAACCTGGACCATTCACCTAACTGGGCCATTCCTCCGAAACTAATCATAGTGCAACCTGGAGAGAATGAGTGCCCTAGGGAATGCATGTCCCTGATTGTTGAACCTGGACCATTCACCTAACTACGCGATTCCTCCGACACTAATCATAGTGCAACCTGGAGAGAATGAGTTTGCCCTAGGGAATGACTGTCTGGACCATTTCCTATGGAAATGACTGTCCTGCACCAACCTCCAAAACAGACCATTCTTCGAAACTGCTCACAACTATGAACTTCGAAAGAATGACTGCTCGGCGAGGCGGACCATTCTACTTGACCACTGCTCAAAGTGACTACCAAGAAGAATGATTGTCCTAGACCATTCCCCCACATTGGCCACAAGGGGAATCGTTGTCTATGGTAGATCAGCAATCTATTGAACCATTTTCATTACGAAAATGATTGTCCGATCTGGACATTTTCCAAACTAGAAAATGCTTGTCCGTCAGAAATCTCAAACCACTTTCCGAACTGGAAAAGAACTGCCCATCCTGGACCATTTTCCGAACTGGAAAATGACTATCCATAAATCAATAACATATCAGTGCTCCCTCCCAGCCTAGGAGTAATCAGTTCCTTTCCCAATAAGGAAATCGTCTCCACGAGCCCCAGATTGTCTCTTAAGTACGCAAATTTTTCATATTGGATAGAGGGCTTTACCAAAATATCTGTTATCTACTCATCTGTGGGGATATACTGGAGAACCACTTCTCTCTTCTAGACTTTATCACGGAGAATATAATGCTTGATCTCAATGTACTTCGGCCTGTCATGGAACATCGGTTTCTCTGAAAGCTTCACATGGCTCTAATCATTACAATATATCATGGTCGAATTCAGCACCTGATCAGACAGTCCAAAAACCAACTTACGAAGCCACATTACTTTTGTACAAGCATCATAAGCTGCAATATACTTTTCTTTTATAGTGTTGAGTGCAACAAACTTATGTTTCCTGCTAACCCATGACATCATGACAAAGTTCAAACTGAAACATATCCAAGTAGCACTTTTTCTGTCATCTGCACTCCCTGCCCAATCTGAATCGATAAATCCATGCAACTGTATATCACAACTCAAATGTTCTACAAGGCAAATATACAGGCTGAGTATTTTCCAAATACATTAACGAGCCAATCAATTGTCGATACAGAGATGGGTCTATTGGATTAGAGTCTCTCAACTTCTTCAAATGTGTCATCATGGGAGTTTCCATGGATTAGCAAATCCATCATCCCGAACTTCTGAGTAACCATTCTGATACACTTTCTCTGTCATAGGAAGTTTTTGCCACGCTTCTACTGTATATGAGATACTCTGCATCAAGTTGCTTGAATCCATACATGGTCTTCTTCTATCTTCATACATGGATCTCTTTCTAGCATACGCTTCTTTCTCAATTTGCTTTATTGGGAAGAACAATCTTTTACATGGATACTGCAAGAGTTATATCTGGTTTACTGGAACAAGTTGTCGTCATAGTCTTCTCCCTCCTTCTGGAAGAACCTCTAGTTATGAATCTCGCAATGCTTCCATTCATAAGTCATTTTCACATTTATATATTGTTCTTCATCACAACTTATGTTTCTTTTGCTCAATTGCTTCTAGTGGGTTCAAACCAAGTTGGTAGTCTTATGATTCTCGATATAATAACTTGTTCAATTGGTTGCTTTGACTTTTCTTTCTTTCTTGGAATCTTCATGTTCTTCCTCATCTTCAATGTTGGAGTCCATGGAATCTTCTATAGATTTTATGCCCTTCCTTTCTGAAGGTTCCAACTTCTTCTTTTCGTCATAGGAGCATAAATGTAGATGGACAACCAAGGATATTCATAGCTTCTTGAAGAAGAAGAATTTTGAACACGTGTTGCTTATCATGGCTGCTACTTTCAATGGGCACATGGACAGATTCTTTAATGGATCATATCATTTAGGATCATATCATTTAGGATTAGCTCCCTCCTAATCCTGGCTTCATTCATGAATGCATGCTCTTCTTTTGGAATTTTGCAATCAGCTCCCTCCATCTAAGAGATTCTACACTTTTGTTTGCATCCTTATTGCTTTCTGCAAAGTGTCACAAGTCTTATTCTAGTTTCCTCTTAATTACTGACTTCTTTCTGCTCTGACTCTTTCTGGGTCTCTTCAAGTTTGATTATGATTTCGGCCTATCTGGCAGTTGTTACTTACATAATAGATTCCTCGGGAATTTGTCACCAAAGATTGTCAACGTACTTCATTCTTTTCATGTACATTACTTGACTTGTAGTCATAGCAATCCTTATCTTGTTATTCGTCCATAGGTATTGTTTCACTGATCATCTTATCTTCTAAGAAATAGATATGCATGATATGTACAGGAACTATGTAAACATGGTATGTACAAGAACTATGTTATAGAAGAATATTGTTGCCTTGACTAGAAGAAGAAGTCGGCTTCATCCTGCTTAACTTTCTTTGAGGTTTCCTTTTCTTCGGCAACTGTTGCTTCATCTGTTTCCTTCCTTAAGCCAAACTTCCTCTTATTCCTGAAATTCTTGAATTTTGTTGTGAAGGCTTGATCATCATATTTCTTTTGGGATTTCTCTTTTGTGCTAATCCTTGATTCTTCCTGTGCACAACAAGTCCAAGGTTCTTCAAATGNTCTTCTTGTGCACAAGTCCAAGGTTCTTCAAATGTGAGATACTCCTTTCTTGTGTTCATGCTTGCGGCAAATGCATCCCATGTCTTGGGAAGGTTGTTGAGTACTATATTTACCAGTTCCTTGAAATGATTTCTTCAATAACTTGTAGTTGATCTCTTAACTAAGAGATTCTTATAAAGTATGATGGTATGCTATCATCATCATTCATTTTCATGTCACGGAGCTCATTCTTCAGACTCATTACCTGTCCAATATTTCTGACTGAGAAGAGGTTAGTTAGGGCATCATACATCTTCTTAGATGAGTCAAGATGAGAAATGTAGGGTATCAAGTGGTCTTTTACATAGTCCACTATGATACTCATAGCATTGATGTCATTGTCCTTGAACTTCTCCATAACGGCAACATTCTGAGGTTCCTTCTTTTTTCCCGCTTCAAACTGCGGTTTCATGATCTTGCCTTTCACGAGATCCAACACTTTATTCTTGGCAAGGATGAGGCCAATCCTTGTCTTCCATGCTCTGAAGTTAGAAGCCCCTTCTAACTTGTTTTCTGACTTCATAAAGTAAATCATTACTGCTTTGACTTGGTCAACCTTTGACTTTGACCAAAAACTCAAACTTGATGTCTTGGCTTGCTAAGAGTACCAGGAGGTGCACTAGGCTAGGGCGCACTAAGCTATCCAGAAATTAGGTCAATCTCTTCACTTAAGGTGCCTTAACAAGAGCGTTAGGGTTTCATTGTTGCAGCAAAAACTTTGACCACAACTGTAACTGAACAAATCCTCCCAATCTATCTTCCAGCGGTTAGACTGTCCGAAGATAGTGTGGGCGCATAACCTGTTAGAATAATAGGTGTGCTTGTTTCACCATAGACAATATAGCAATATTGTCACCCAACCATAGGCACAAAGGCCACCCTCGAGCACCTTAACCTTGACAGAGAGAATAATTTTGGAAGCAAACCCTAGAACCGATAGCCAATCAAGGTAGCGTACCTCTCTCTAGAGCTAGTGTACCAGGCAGAAAGTCCAAACCATAACCAAAGAGAAAGTCCAAGCCAAAACCGAAAATGCCAGTTGCAGCAGCTGCAACTGCAGCGCCTCTCCAGACTTGCGCACCACTGGTCTTATGGAGTTGTGAGAGAGAGTGTGAACAAATGATCTCTAGCTCCCTCTATTTATACAACTCCAAGTCACCTAATTGGGCTGACTTCTCTTCCTGGAGGCTAATAACTTAATAATAAATATTCTCTTGAGCTGACTTGTCTCCTGGGGCTATTATCCAACGTTTTAGGGTTTCTCTTGCTTCCCGAAATATTCTAGTCTTGTCAGAGGTTACACGTGGAGGTTAATACCTCCCGCAGCTACCATAATATCAACAAGAAGAGGGTAAAAGGATGTGTTCTTCCATTGAAAACCATAACAAGGTATTATATTCTTTCCAATTTGAGATTACAATTAGAGGTAAAGTTCTTTGACCTAGGAAATGATCATATCTCAAGGCAGATAATTATCACCCAATGCAAGGATTGGAGCTATAATGTCCAACTATCAAACATGGTTAGTTTTGTGGTAACTACCAATAGATTTAACTGTTAAGAAATAGAACAAGCAAGACAAGAACTTACCGGAAAAGGCTTTAATCCATATTCAACCCATGTATTCATCTCATGATATCAATTTATAGTACATATATTTGACCACCTCTAGATCTAGATCTTACTGACAACTCATCAATGGATAATGGCAACACCTCATGAATAGATAGATAAGAATGACAACTCATAAGAAGATGATGTCGAACATTGTGATTGTCTAGGGACTCACAGTCAAACATTCACCCCCTCAATCACAAGTCTGAATAATTATACCAATAAGGCAACATGAACTAGTGCATAAACTAGTATCAACTTCAATCTTCAATCTGAAACTTACAAATTGAGCTTCGATGAAGATATGCCTAGAAAACTGCCAATATGGATGTTGAATGGTTCGTCTAAAATGAACTTTGAAAGAGAGTAGAAATTCTAAAAGTGAACAACTGCCATGTTTGAACATTCGCTGCTTACTTGAAAATTCGATCATTTGCCAAGTAATTTGGCTAGAAGAAATTGGCGTCTTCTACTAATTGGTGTGGGAAGAGGGTAAAAGGATGTGTTCTTCCATTGAAAACCATAATAAGGTATTCCATTGTTTCCAATTTGAGATTTTAATTGGAGGTAAAGTTATTTGATCAGCGAAATGATCATATCTCAAGGTAGATAATTATTGCCCAATGCAGGGATTGGAGCTATCAAGTCCCACTATCAAGCATGGTTAGTTTCATGGTAACTACCAACGGGTTTAATTGTTAAGAAAAGAACAAGCAAGACAAGAACTTGGTGGAAAAGGCTTTAAGCCATATTCAACACATATATTCATCTCATGATATCAATTTATAGTACATGTATTTGACCACCTCTAGATCTAGATCTCAATGACAACTCATCAATGGATAACGACAACACCCCATCAATGGATAATGACAACACCTCATCAATACATAAGAATGACAACTCATAAGAAGATGATATTGGACATTGTGATTGTCTAGGGAATCACAGTCTAACAATCCCCCCCTCAATCACAAGTCTGAATAATTATACCAGTGAAGCAACATGAACTAGTGCATAAACCGGTATCATCTTCAATCTTCATCTGAGACTTATGAACTAAGCTTTGATGAAGATATGCCTGAAAAACTACCAACATGGATGTTGAATGGTTCATCTGAAATGAACTTTGAAAGAAAGTAGAAATTTTGGAAGTGAACAACTACCATGTTTGAACATTCCTTGCTTACTTGACAATTTGATCATTTGCCAAGTAGTTTGGCTAGAAGAAATTGACGTCTTCTACTAATTGGTGAACAAATAGGATCCTCATTCTGCTATCAGTGAACAAATAGGATCCTCATTCTGCTATCAGTGAACAAATAGGATCGCCGAAGTGCTTTCTGAATTTAGAGACAATTAAGTGTCGAACAGCATTCCAGTGAATAATTGAAGAGCAATGAGAGGATTCTAGATTCCATGGTAGAATTTCCCAAATATGCTAATTTGAACAGATTGATTGAAGTTGACTGAATTGTAGATAGCATGTTGAGGAGACCAATTGCCATGCTAGAAATCCCAAATATTGATTGAATTTTGATTGATAGGACTTCAAAACTTGAAGCCTGATTATCGTCATCGATATTCCCCCCTATCAGGTGCAAGATGAGAAGATTGTTGAAGGGATCCAAGCTTGAGATTTGAATTCTTTTTCAATAGTTCTTTTATCATTGTATTTGGTGGTTTTGGTTGACCATGTTAAGAAATAGGAAAAGCAAGACAACAACTTGGCAGAAAAGACTTTAAGCCATATTTAATGCATGTACCCATCTCATGATATCAATTTATAGTACATGTATTTGACCACCTATAGATCTAGATCTCATTGACAACTCAACAGTGGATAATGACAACACCTCATTGATAGATAAGGATGACAACTCATAAGAAGGTGATCTAAGACATTGTGATTGTCTAAGGATATAGCATTAATTGAATCTTCAGCATATTCAGAGAAATTAACAACATTATCAATATTATAACCAGATGTGATATGAGTGAATATGTCATATGATTAACAACATTTAATGGGCTGAAAGGTTCACTCCATATCTGAAGTATCCCATCCTTTAGAGAAACTATGTACCATGCACACTGCATAAGGAGCATCTGCAATCCTAAATAAGTTGTCTCTGCCTAATATTTGAAAAGGGAAATTCCAGGCATCAGATAATGCATTTTAATGGAAGTTATATATCAGAAACTATACTGACCTCTAAATACCTCAAACCCCAAGTGAAGCACCTTTGCTTAGAATTTGCTGGATTTACATTCAATCCCCTGTACTCATAGAGACTTGTGGATGTATATACACATTTAGAGACCTTCTCATATGATGATTCGAGAGAAACACTTCCACAAGTGACCACCTGGGCCAGAATAAAGAAGGAACAGTAAGTCCAAGTTTTAATTCGAACACCTTTTATATCATATAGGTTCAACCAAGATCAAATCCCCTGCTTGGAAAAAACATAACATTTACGATAAGACTAGCCTTAAACTACAAAAATTAATTACCACAAGACCAGCCTTAAACTACAAAGGTTATGTTTACTTTCCTTTCCAACAATTGGCCAAATTGGCCAGACTTAATCATATGAAATCATGGAGAATTTCTAAAAGATTTTGTATCTCGATACTAATGAAACATAAAGGCAGAAGTTCCATTTAAAAAACGGTATAAAGAAACAAAAGAAACTACAAATATTTCCTTAAAAAATCATGTAGGTTAAACTTTAAAATGCTTAAAATTTTATGATATTTTCGACGCAGATAAGAACGAAAGTATTGCCTAAAACAAAAACAATATTACTCTGCAAGGAACATTTCTTGCATCTAATAGGACGTGCTCATCATTATTCATAAACTAAGACACACTACTACTCTTAAAAATGTGAAAACCAAGTTTGCAAAGGTAATAAAAAAAATGTGTCCATGCATAAACCCTGAGAATTCTATATAAAAAAGCCCAGTTCAAATCCCACCAAATGCAGTAAAAATTGAACAAATAAATACGATATGCATACTAAGCAGAGTTACTCATTGAAGGCAGTCATACATTAACAACCTAGTTCAAATCCCACCAAATGAAGGAAAAATTGAACAAATAAATACGATATGCTTACTTAGCAGAGTTACCAATGTTCCACCAAGTTTCCATAACGCTGGGCACAGGAGCAGGGAGACACACAGGGGGGCATGTGGAAGCACCCCCAAATTTTAGGGAAATGGGGGACGTAACATACATAATATAAAAAATATAAAATATAAAATTTTTAAAATAAAAATAATAATGATAAAATCTCAACAATAACAATTCATCCAATGCAAACTCATCATTGTGTAATGTAAATACTAAATAGTTAACAGTAAAATACTAAATAGTACTAAATTCAAATTTGTAAAAGATATAAACATGATTCAAATTCAAATTCAGTAATGTAAATACTAAATAGTTAACAGTAAAATACTAAATAGTACTAAATTCAAATTTGTAAAAGATATAAACATGATTCAAATTCAAATTCAGTAATGAAATACATTGATTCATAAATCATAAATGAAACAGAAATAGTAAAATATTGATACATTGATTTAAATTCATCATTCGTTATTCTAGAATCTAATTAGTACTAAGCAAAATAGTAGATACTAAAGTCTGAAATAGTAAATTAGAATTACTCAAACTCAAAAATAGTCTTCATGAATTTATCTTAGGTTCTCTCTTAGATCTGAGTGTTTAACACATATCTCTCATAGATCTAAAGCCTTAACCCTGAAGAAATTATTTAATAGTGCTCAAATTCGGTTGATAGTATGATGGTGTGGTACATGTGGCAATGAACTAATCGATTTGTTTTTTCTGAGCTAGCTGAAACCCTGTTTGTTGTATCTCATATGCTGAGTACTTTWTTTTGACATATCTTTTTCAGGACGTTGATCATTTCATGTTTTAATATGTTTCAAGGAATATAATCGATGCAATAGATGTGTGGATGACCTCTTAAGAATGTTGAACCATTCCCTTGTTCCTTTTAATGTTGGTTGAAGATCTGGATCAATGTTTTAAAACAGCCTTGTCAACTGAAATTTTTATGTGCTACGCTGGTTCAGACTTAATCAAGTAACATTCAAATGATAAATACTCTGCACATACTTATCTCAACTCACCTTGAAATTGGTCATTGTTTTTGGCACAACACAGCACTGATCTGAATTATTCCTTTATCTGATTTTTCACACAGCGCTGGTCATTTTGATGGTTTAACACAGGCTTAAACTTACATTATTTACTTGTTTGGCACACCTACTCTTAAGGACGTTTGGTATAGTAATGATCTAAACACATGTAAGAACCAAGTCAATGTACAAGTTTGCTGAACGTTGCATGCAAGTTTCTAAGTATTACATTTCTGGTTTCAATAGAGGTGCTGTAGTTGACTACGTAATGACCTCAGGAGCTTCATTCTGACATTTTTTTCTAAAGGAATAATTGGGATATTTCAGACCTAGATGAATCTGAGATCATTTTTTCTAAAGGAATAGTTGGGATATTTCAGACCTAGATGAATCTGAGATCAAATCTGAGGATTAAGTCAAAATTTAAGGTTCACA
>SNQJ01S0067925.1:39030-54055 GCA_010110895.2 Picea sitchensis
TTTTGTGGTTGATTATTCTTGGTGAAGTAAGTAAATCTGCATTTTTCATTTCATGATAAATGTCTATGGTATGTTTACTTGTTCATATGTAATATTATGAAATTGCTTGCTTGAAACCCTAGGAGTAAGAAACATAAGGTGCTTCTTTCTTGTTCTTTATTTTGCTAGTTTTGCTTAAGAAGATCTTGTCTAGACAAATTTCTAGAGCCCTAAAGTGCTATCACTTTAGAACCTTTGTCTAGTTCTTATTGCATTAAATATTTTTCAAGAGTCTAAGGATAGGATAAATCAGTAGGGCCTAGAAGTGCCTACACCCTAGTTGAACCTTCTCTTTGAGGCTCGGTGCTTCAGAACTTAAGGTACTACTTCTCAAGCTTCCACCTTGTTATCTTTTAGACAAGTATAATCATTGTTGTCTCTCCAAGTTAATGTGCTAATATAATTGACTCCATAAACCCTAAAGGCACTAGTCTCTTGTCTCTCTTTTGTTGGAAGGTTGATCAAACACTCAAACAATATTCTCTTAAGCTATTACTAATTAAATCTAACACTAATTTAGCCTAAATCGCTAACTTTCTTGTTGTTGTTATAAATGTTTGCTACAACCATCTAACTACAACAAATGTTTTGCATAATTGACTTTGAATGCTATCTAAACACTTTAGAAGTTGCTTATGACATGTGATTATCATTTTGCTTAGTAAATGTTATCTTTTCATTGTCTTTTCAAGCAATTTTTAAGATCTTTTATTGCAGTTGTTACAATTTACTAATTGTTGTTGTAAACTTATTAAATGATGCAATTTTATATCAGCTAGCACTTATTTTCCCTGTCCTTTGTCTGTTGAGGTGTTATTTTCATATTTGTACTTGGAATTATTGTATATGCATTTTATATTGTCTTGTTCTAGGCAGGTACATCAAGCACTTCATTAACCCCGTCTTTTAGACACAGACTTAGTGACTTTGGTAACCAGTGAGAGTGGGGAATATATCTTGACCATAACCCTAATTTTCCATCCCTTTAGGTTACTGGGGATACCTCCCCTGGGGTAGACCCTGCCTATCCCTAAAAAAATGGGGATGTCACATGAAGGTGACAGTGATAGGATACCATGTTTGTTACACCAATCTCCCTTACTTCCCTTGGGCTTTGGGCAAGTACAGATTACGCGATAACAAGATGTACTAAAGAAGGACATCAACAGGGAGATGCAAGGAGAAATAGGGAAGGATAGTCACAAAAATTAGAGCTCGAAGAGGGAAGCCTACTTGAAGTTGAGTGGACGAAGGAGTTAATGTGCTTGTTCACTCTAAGCGAAGGTTCCTATGAGCCATGGACTCTGCAATTTTGTATTTTCTTTGAGTAACAATGCTCAAACTTTGTGTGTAGCTCACCCCTTTGTAATTTTCTTCTGAGCGTAATAAAAATCCCATTTAAATGTCGATATCTTTGAGTTAATGCATTATGTTCTTTGGGTATTTTTGTTATGAGTTACAATGATCTATGCATACTCTGTTGAAGTATATTTTCATCCTATAGTACTTGTCCACATAATTTATTATTTGTTGGTTGATTTTGTTTTTCCCATTGGCTATACACACAATTTGTTTGCTTGTTGGGTGCTTTATCCTTTACCTAAGCAAATCTACAGACCCTTGGGCATGTTCTCCTCTACCTGGTCATTTTGTGCACTTCCTAGGCAAATTTAGAGGCTCTTAGGCCTTTAATCCACTGCATGGGCATGTTGTTTACTGCTTGGGAGAATTCATTTTTTCCTCGGTGAATCTATTCATTGTTGGGAAAATTATCTTGTACCTAGCTGCATTTTACTTGTTGGTTGGTGTTTCTGAACCTTCCTGCAGGCATACACATTACCCAAGTCGAATTGCCTTCCTATGGATATTTTTTTTGTTTTCAGTGTTGGTTACCCAATTCGCCCTTTGATCATTTATCTTCATTGTTGGTCGACTCATTCTGTTCGAGTTGTTTTCCCCCTCCTTTGTTCGACTATTTGTACTTGTCATTCGACTAGAATCTCTCTCTAGTTGATTGGGATTTTTCCCGGTCAATTCCTCTTACTTGGTTGACTTACCTTGCATCCTAGTTGACTTTATGCATTCTTTGGTCAGTCTCCACTCATTGAGTCGACTCAACCCTTCCTGGTCAACTTGTTCATTATCTAGTTGATTTTTCTATTAATTGGCATATTGCACTCCTTACAACCATTCGAAGAAGACCAAGACAAAAAGAAGAAGTTTATTCCGTAGAAGCATCCATGTTGGTGAGACGGACGAGCCATAGGCCTATCGTTTATGGATCAACGATGTGCAATGTAACGAATACCAATAAGATTTGGTAGATCATTATTTAGAAATTAAGCAATCCATTCTCACATCTAACCATAGATGAAACATCGTCAGTGGAAACTACTATAGTTTTTCATTTTTAAACTGCCTTGTTTCCTTTAGATTAATGAAGGCATCATATATAGTCTTTCCCTTTCCATCAGAAACACTAATCATTTTCGTAAATTATGAGATTAGAGGGCCCAAACATTTTAAGTCTAGATATGTAGAATACACAACAAGGTATTGTTCCAACTTGTTGTTTATACTTTCATCTAACATCATAGAGAAAAATGGACTTTCTAACGTTTTTTGTAACTTGCATTTCTTCAACGTAATTTGATATATATTGAAAAAATTTAGTTGCAATTTTTCTATTTATGTAGGAAGAATAATCCACTCGAAAAGACATATTATGTGTTTGTAAATGCACTTGAAGATGACAACGATATTCATAAGCAACAATTGCATTATCCTTCTATGCAATAAAATATTCTAACTTCATGGTGGTTATAACCCTTTCCTTTTTTGTCTCATTTATAGTCACTATGTGTTATGGAATGGGCTTTGCCAACCTTTCAGTATTATACAACTTTTTCTGAACTGATATTCAATGAATATAAGATTTTGAATGAGTTGTCACAACATCATATTGAATTATATTACATCCATTTCCAATACCCCATGGACCTTGAGCCTTGTATTTCTCACAAAGTTTGCATTTCATATGAGTCTTTCCATCTACAACATTGATACTATACACCCAACAATGTTTTATCTTCCACTCTTCTCGAAATTCATGTTTGAGGAGGTCTTCCTTCTCCTCGGAGTGCAAGATCCACCATCTTGTCCTTTCTTGTGATGGGAAAGAATTTCTAAATCACCGACAAGCTTTGCATCCATGTCTTCATTAGATTCATCATTCAGATTAGGTATATATGAAATATCTTCAACATTAGAACTTTTGACTTTGTAGAATATCCACAAAATTTGTTCATAGTTGATTGACCCTTCTTTTTTGGAGACATTTCTATTTAAATAATTTACCTATAGAAAAAAGAAATCACAATAAGAAAATAATTTTTGAAACTAGAAAAAAAAACTCATAACATGAGCCGCTTAAACATTAGAACTTTTGACTTTGTAGAATATCCATAAAATTTGTTCATAGTTGATTGACCCTTCTTTTTTGGAGACATTTCTACTTAAATAATTTACCTTAGACAAAAGAAATCACAATAAAAAAATAATTTTTGAAACTAGAAAAAAAAACTCATAACATGAGCCGCTTAAAAGATATTGACCATAAATAGTTTTTATAGAATAAAAAACCGTAATGAAAAAGTAAACGACATTGTCTGTAAATTACTTTTATAAAATAAAAAGTACCAAGTGAAAGTAATTTTGGAAGAGTACAAGTGTCTTTGGCTTTGGTTGGTCAATCCTTATTTTTTATCGTTTCCCCATAAGCATTATATATACCAATGGCAATTTTGTTCAGTAAAACCAATGCCTAATGATAATAGTGGCAACTAGCCATTGACAGAGTCACAATTCATAGCTTTTTAAAAATATAAAAAAAGTAATAATGAGATGAACTCGATGATATCCGGAGGATCGGAGGATCTAACCAAAATGTTTATCGAATATTCCAATATATAACATGATTGATACCTATGAAAACATAATATAAAGTCCTCTTATCTTTAGACTTCCATGGGATTACTATTCCATGTAGGGTAGGAAACCAAAAAAAATCCACTTACAACTTTCAACATAAATAATTTCCACATGTCAAAAATTGCAGAGTATTGTATATTTTCAACAAAAATGTTCACTTATAACCCAAAAAAAATTCCGCTTGTCAAAAATTGCAAAGTATCATACATTTTCAATTAAGAGTAAAATTAGATGCTCCTCAAAATTACTTACAATTTGGTTGGGCACTGTTAGGCTCAAAATTACTTATAATTTGGTTGGGCACTGTTAGGCTCAAAATTACTTATAATTTGGTTGGGTTCAACAAAAATGTTCACTTATAACCCAAAAAAAATTCCGCTTGTCAAAAATTGCAAAGTATCATACATTTTCAACTAAGAGTAAAATTAGATGCTCCTCAAAATTACTTACAATTTGGTTGGGCACTGTTAGGCTCAAAATTACTTATAATTTGGTTGGGCACTGTTAGGCTCGCCACTAGATATGTTTATATGGCATAAATCTGATGAGTTCCATTGAACAAGTCAATGATGTAGTTTTTTTTTAACTTGATTTCTATTTCATCATGGTTTAAAATCCCAAAAGCATAACTCCATTGCTCGAAATATTGGGGAATTAGGATGACTATAAACAATCGTTCTTAAAAAAATAACATACAATATACAAAATGACATACATTGTACAAAACGAGTGGTAGGGTTCTTGAACGTTTCCATACAAAAATGAAACTAGACCTTAGCAGTGCCATACCTTGTGATGGCGTTGTTGAAGAGGGATTCAATGTTTTGAGCATGGCATGTCTCGATTATGTGCCCCAACCCCCCGCGTCATTGCTACTACCCTACCTCTATCTACACACTACCTTACCTGATTATTAGTCGTGCACGAGATGTTTAGCAACATCCATTCCAATTAGAGAGCATGAAGCATTCATGGTTCCCTTACTAGCATCCCTTTATGCTTTAGCCTCCCTTCGCTCATTTCCATATGCAGATTCATTAGCTCCTCATTAATGTCATGAACCCAACCCCCTAAGTAGCATTAAGGAGGTGAGGTATTTATAATTTTTCTCCTTGGAATATAAATTTTAAGGTCACTTTTGATTTTAGAAGGGTGTTCTACGTGTCAAGTGCTTTCCAATGACTCTACTCTTGCTCAATTCCGAGCTTCGATCACAAAGTTATGTCCTTTTAGAGTTTCTTATGGACTTTCTCTCTCCTACCTCGTCATCATCCATACAAGGAACACTGTTGAGATTTGGGTACCTTGGAAAGTGGTCCCCTTGTGTTTGTGAGCCTCTAAACACAAGAGGGAAATACTTTGTACCATGTACCATGTACTTTATGTCTAATTTCACTTTGACTTAGGAGATTTAAGTCAAAAGTGAAATTTAGTCATTTTAGCCTAAAAAGACTATTAATTCACTTTGTGGATGAATTGAGGGACATAAAGTGAAACTATGGAAACTTAAGTAAAGTGGGTTTTGAGTTGAGATTCATTTGGAGATATCTCAACCATTGATTAGGGATGAGATGCGATGATCTCATCCACACATACTTTAGGTTTTCTCATGTTTCTTTAAGAGGGGCGCATAAGGCAAAGGGAGGCTTATTTACTCTTATGTTCAATTGAGGAGTTTGAGAGGGAGAATTGAGGAGAGGATGGTAGCATTGAGTGAGGAAATCTTGGGCACCCCCATTCATGTAGGTAGTTAGCAGGCTTAGTTCCTCATTTATTTGTGGAGATAGTTCTTGCTAGGAGTAGGGCGCACAACTAGCAGGGAGGATTTGCAGTGGTCAATTTGCTTTGAGGACAGTTTCAGTGGAGAACTACAACACAGATTCAAAGTTTGGTGCAAGGGTTTCTCCATCAGAGCTTCCAACAGCTAGGACGCTTCATTTCAGTGGATTGGGCAACTTGTGAGGAGGGTGCATCATGCTAGGGCGCATCTCTACCTCTTGGACTTGTGTTTCAGGTTGAGTGAAGCTGCTACTATATCAGGTTCATCTATTTATTGTACTTGTTGTATTCCACCTTCTTTTCTCCACATATATACACTCATATTCCAAATTGGTTTATCCAGGGTCATGTTGACCAAAAATACCTGTGTTCATTTTCATGTATGCTAGTGTTTAGAACAACATTATTTCAACTGTAAAGATCTCTAGGTGTGTTACATAATTTATGGTATGCATGTACTAACATCTTTGTGACAAACACTACATGATAGAGAACCTAAAAGGCCTATGTGACCGTAACAAACAACAGAGAAGTTACTGAACAGTTTGTTGTTATAAAACAACAACAAACCCTTGTTTGACAGTTGAAACTTAGAGCCAACTTGAGGTCAAAGACAGACCTAGTTGGTAGCTTGTTAGGACCTGGAGAATCTTCAAACACATCAACATTGTACGGTGGCACATCAACATTCATATGGACACCCCTTAAGTTTCACATTTACCGAGGCATTTATCTCTTAATTTGGCTTACCGCGGCTTGGAAAGTTTTCTTCAAGTGTGTCAAGTCACATTTTCCCCAATTTTCTTATCGCACCTAAACTTCTTTCACTTTGCGTTGTATCGCATCAGGGAAAGTTTTCCCTCTTGCGACAGGCTCTCTCATACTATTTATCATGTTCTTGGAAAACTTCCTCTCTGCACCATATTGCACCTTCTAAGAAGTTCTTATTGCAATTGAAATTTGTTTTGCGTGCATCGAAAATGGTTAGGGTGTAGCGTATCACACCAACTTTAATTTGGTGTGATATGTCTCACCTTGGAAGAACTTCACCTCCACAACAAGACCTTGCCCCTCTTCTCATTTCACACACCGGGAATTCTTTGAGGATGCGATGTCTCACCTTTGAAAAACTTCGGCCATGCGACGAGTCTCCCTTATTGTGTGTTTGAAAAAAATTAACCATGCGACAAGGCTCCCTTATCACACCTCTAAAACACTTCAACCATGCAGCAAGGCTCCCTCTTGCCCGACTTCTTATCGCATCATCAAGCATTTGGTTCCTAGTGACATGTTGTAAGAATTTTTTCTTCTTGTGATAGGTCACACCTGGGGAAATTTTATCTCAATGCAATGCCTTTCTCTTTGAGCTTTCTTCCCTTCGCTTTTCGTCATCCTCCTTGTATCGCACACAAAACTTCTTCGATGGTGCAATGTATTGCACCATGAAAACATTTTACCTGCACAACATTCTGACTAAGCCACCCAAATCTTAAACTTTGTGCCAATTCTTGAAGTTTGCGCCTATATCGCATAAAGTTATTTTTCATGCATTACACCAAAAATAACTTCATGCAATACATAATGTATTGCATGAAAAATAACTTCATTTGGTACACCAAAAACTGCCAAGATCGCCTTAAAACTTCTCTCAAAATTTTGTCCAAGGAAATTCCTAAAACATTCCCTTGTAAAAACAAAGTGTTTTATCCTAGCTAGGTGAAGGGGATAACACTTCCTTAAGGCAAAGAGAAGGTTCTATGCCTTAGGTTTAGACTTGCTCAACTTGTGATGCAACCCCCCTCCCCTCCTAGGGGTTTTGCGACCTCCCAGTCAAGGATATTCAAAAGTCTGAGTTGAATTAGCTCTTTGGCCCCCCCTGTTGGAACCCAAATCAATTTACAGAGGCCCTTTCGCTCTTGGCGCAGTTCATATGGCACCCGTGGGCCCTCTCCTTAGCATTGTTCGAATCTCAATGCCAATGGGCGCTAGATCTTCCTGCTAAGCCCCTGCCTTTCACGTGACCATAGACTACAATCGTGGGCCAACTCCCTTCGTGACTCCATGCTTTGAAACTTTCGCGAGCTGCTTGCTCCCTTTTCCCCAATCTCCAAATCGATGAATTCTCTAGGACCAAATCTACGGTCCATGTTCTTCTTGCGCTCGACGACTGAGATCAAATCACGATTTCGAACTTTGCGAGTTTCTGCTTCTCCTACCTCTGAATTTCTCGATTTGCGAATCAACGAAATGTTGATCTCTCGCCACGTGTCCTCTCTCGATGAACGACCAAGATTGCTTCGGCTCCTGACTCTTCGGGTATTCTCCTCCTACCTTTTCTCTAAAGGGTTCTTCCTTTGAAGTATGTAGATCTCTGCCACGTACCCTTCCCAGCACCGACGGCTAGGATTGACTCCACTCTTCGGAGTTCACGAGTTTTTCACTCTTCTCCTTGCAAATCTTCCGAAGTCCGAATCCTCGAACTCTCGGATCTGCTTCCACCTGTCCCCCTCGACGATGGATGGTCCCCCTATCTTTGGGACTTTGGGACTTCGCAAGTCCACTCTTGTGTGCACTTTGAAAAGATTAAGGTGCGTGCACCTTACCTGGATCCAACGGTTGTTGGTCCTTCGCGCTCAGATCCGATGGACGGGATATGTTCTCCTCCTGCGCGCTCTTCTGGGTGTCTGGACGTGAGATTCGATGGTCCAGATCTCCTCCTTGAAGTTGATTTGACAACACCTGCCGCTCCTCCTCTTGAGCTTGCGCTTTCTTCCCTGACTTGGAAGTTTTTAAACGTTTCAAAGGCTTCACCTTTGAACTACCTCCTGCGAGCCCTGATGTATTGGGTCTCGACGATGTTTTCCCTCCTGAGATTTTGTCAATGGAATTTGACCTCGCCCTAGCGCACACTTACGCTCTGCGTGCAAACTTGCATTGTTTCTCCCTGAGCTTTCAGCTTGCTCAGTCTCTAAGGGACTCAGTCCTTCTGCATCTTCCAAAATACTTTTGGTGCCCACCTGACACGTTCTGTGCTCGACCTCCTGAGCTTACGAACTTGAAACAAGTTCTCTCTGCGCACACTCCTTGCGCTTAACTGAGCCCTCAGATGCCTTCAGACTTTCAACACTTCATCTAAGTGTTGGCCTGGTGCACTCCTTGCATAGGTCTTCCTCCAGAGTATTCAACAACTCTATTTCACCTTGAGCTTCAACTGCTCAGACCTCAAAGGTCTCTGCCCCTTTATTCCTAGAAGGGATATCTGTGCCCTCTTAGAAACCTCTACTCAAGAACTCCTTGCTGAGCTTTCCAGAGTATTCAGTAACTCTGTGAGTGTCTTCTCCTTGACACTTCTCTTCTCCCTGAACTCGAAACAAAGTTCTTTTGTGCACTCCTTGCACCTGCTCGATGCCCTCTTGGCAAAGCTCTACAAAATCTTCAATAATTTTGTTCTCTCCTCTGTGCCTTCTCTGCACAGTCTTTCCTCTAAGGTGTTCAGTAACCTTGAGGCTCCTCCTGAGTCTATGAATTCTTCTGGTGTGCCCTCCTGGCACGTTCTTCCCTAAACTCGATTCGAGATTCAGATACACACTCCTTGTGCTGGCTACAGAGTTTCCAATACTCTGTTGTGCACTCCTTGCACAACCTAAAGAACCCAGAAACAATTCTAGAAAACTCACAGATAGATAATTCTATCTTCACCCTGCAGATGGAAGCCACTCATACACATCTACAACATACATTCATATAAACACACATGTGACATTCATTCATAAACATATAAACACACAGAATCATATGCAGGAAAAATTGCTTTGTATTAATCTCAAAATGTCTATACAGATGTTTACAAAGACTGGACTGCAACAGAGTCTCAATTCTTTCCTCTCTTTTTCTTCTCACTTCCTATCTGTCCTAATGAAATTTGATACCAAGATCTTTTTACAAAAGAGGGGCTTCTCAAGCTCTCCCTCCAAGCTACCTACTCTCATTAATTACATTGAATTACATTCAATGGCCATCTAGTCCGAATCAGATCTAGATCCCATCAACCTGTCAACCATTAAAGGCGACTCTATCTATAGCCTGTGTAAAGGCATCAATTTGGTTCTTCTAGCCTTACAACATTTAATTGCATTTAATACAAATTGAAATTTAAAAAATGAGGGAAAAATGAGAGGGTTGGCGCCTCTCCCCTCCTTGGATGCGCACCGATGTGTTGTCTAGCTGCCACGTTGTTGAGGTGGAGCGATGCTCCTGCATCAACTTGTGAGCAGATGGACAAGATCAAGCTTAAGTATTTGTAGGGGACTCCTTTAATAACTAAAGGTTAGATTTCTTGAGTCTGACCTGCACCTTTCTTCATGGGTAGGTCTTATAAACTAAGGGTCCCAAGACCCTTTGAATTACTTAAATTTTTAATTAGCAATACTATAGAAAGGCATAGATCTCATTTTGACACGAGGACTCTGCCTTTTCAAACAATAGTATCATCAAACTACTCTTACAGGGAAGACTACTTCCCAATTACTCCAGTCTAGGGTCCCCCTGACTTCTTGTTCCTTGAAATAAAATGCTTTGGGGTAGGATCTTTGTCTTAGAACGAATGATCTTCTCAAACTAACTCTAAAGCTCTCAAGCTATTAAGCATGCAACAGACATTTGCGTCAAGAATTTAGTAGGCAAACAATTTCTAGCATTCATTCTAACTAGCAGATCTCATTAGAAATTGTATTAACAATGATTCAATTTCAATTATGGTCACAACCCACCTTATTGTCATTTAAATTCAAATTCACAACAGTTAAAACTTAGATCGTATCATTCAATCTGCATATGAGTAAAATCAAGCTATTCTAGCCACCAACGATGAAGCCATCCATACTTTATCATCTCGACTAAGTCCCCAACCTAATGCAACCTCATGCTTCCAACAAGAAGCTATTATCATACATGCCATAAAATTTAGATATTTATGGCACCAACATTAACATTTACATAACAATTACACTAGGGACAATATAGTTATAGCTTAGAACCGACCCCTTAATGAGTCAAACCACAATATATAAAATTGTAACTTACTACACAAACACACTGCTATTAGTGCAATTCATTCTAGTGTAAGCTATAACATTTACACTTCATCTCATAACCAACACAACTTACATTATCTAAGTGTTTTAAGAGGGTTTCTTAGGAATATAAATCTTCCCTCTAGGAAATTCATTCCTAATGCCACCACAAATTTTACTTTCATGGTTTCAAAATAGAATGCAAGGACCATACATCAATGCAACCAAGACGATGATTCTATGCTTGAAAGCGTAATTTCGATTATGCAAATGAGATGTCAATTCCATACTTCATAGCCATCTCATGATGATGACACATCTTATCACATGCATGCATACATTCATAAATTAAACTTGATTGCATACATAATTTCAAGTAGATTAGAAGAACTTATCTACATTCAACGTTGCCCAACAAACTGATTGGAGGTGAATGATTTTCCACTCAACCACAGGCTTAGTTGCACCAAGTCTCCCTATAACTGGCCACCCCCTAGATAGGCCATGATACCCCGAGAACGAATTTAGACCACTCTTGACAATTATGGGCAATTGACAAACTATTCTAGGGGTTAATTCTCACCTGGAATCTCGTCGATGGCTCTCAAGACCCTTGCAATTCTAGCCACCTCTTTTGTTGTCTGAACACAACACAAGAGTGAGATTCCCCTTCGCTGCTTCACAATCACTCGAGGAACTCCTCCTTACAATGTCCACCGTGTGCCCAATGAGGCCCCAAACTTGTAATCTCGCACTCCAACGTTCACATGAAGTTTCCCACACAAGTTCTAGTAGCAACTCACATGGTTTTCGACTAGTGAAACCCAATCATCGGCTCAGTCTACATCCAGTGCTCCTTTGCATGCCAAAGTCCACCCGGGTTCCTCCCTTCCATACTTGATTTTCTCCTCTCTCCTTGCAGTTTTGGAATTGTCCATGATTTTCCCATGGATGTACTTGCATGTTCCTTGCATTTAATATTGAGAGGACTCTCTCAACTACCAACTCCCATGCTCAATAATTGTTGGGAGGAGACACTTCAACCACCCAAGTTTTGCATTCAATGCTTTGGGATGGAGGGAAAAACAAGTGGGATATTTTCAAATTCAAACATAAAAACAAATAATTTTGGAAAGGATGGCTTGGAATTATTTGTAAGGTGAATCCCCAAAGCCCCTTCACTATTCCCTGCGCGTGGTATCATGGTCCCTGTAGGCGTTTGTGCCTTAGTCCATTGTTTGGTGTCTTTAGTAATTAAAATAAAACACATATACATTGTTTTTTATTTATCCAGTTCAACTTAGCATATTAGTGAAATATCCATGCCAAAATAAAACAATGTCAAACATAATTAATTACAATTTATTAGGGGATCAAAATGGGGACACGACAATTAACTAGCATCTTTTCTTCTTTGACAGCCAAGAGTTTGCGTTGAACCACCGGTTTGAGCATACATATTTACCATTTAAGCAGTTTCACATCCTTTAGTTGGAGAGGCAAGGGCACAAGTTACTAGAAAGTACCTTTCCTTAGCGTAGCGAAGGTTATCCATCTAGTGTAGGGGAAGGGAAGGTTATCCCCTATCACGAGTTATCCCTTGTCATGAGGTTATCTCGAGTCATGATGAATCCAAAACGGAATTGCAACTTGGCTTAACAGAGTACTCCCCTCAGAGTAAGGTAATGGGATATTATTAGTGGTTGGTCTGGTAATGAGTTTACCCAAGCAAGAAGGTTTACTAAGATCCAATTTTGTTGTTTTTCAAATCCTTGCATTCGAAGGCAGAATGACTTACAAGTTGACTTTCACATCAATTTCCATTCCAATTTCAAGTTTTCTATATATCAAGGCACAACACCAATCTCAGATATGGATCACCCCAGAGCAACTAGAGTGAGAGTCGGGACCAATTCTTTTGTGGCTTTGATAATGGATACAATGTAGACTCAATAAACTCCAATATGAGTAAAGTGATCCGATAGATGGTTCAATGGTGGAAGAGTTATTCATCATTAACCTCTGAGATCATTTTAATTTATTAAAAACATTATTATTCAAGAATAACAACCAATCCAAGCTCCAACCTCCAACACATATCCTGATTGTTTCAAGAAAATTAACCACATTTTATAAAAATTATCACCCATAAATATGTTCAAGCGACTTGGCTGCCCATTCCACAAGACACTTAGATAAAATGTTTGACACTTAGATGGGAAAAATGTCGGATTACCCGTCAAATTCCTACCCTGATTCCCGAGTCCCGACCAGTGCTGGTGGTCTCTTGTTGAATCCTCCCAAAAATTTCCTTGGAAACGATGGGTTTTTCGAGAAAAATCCCCAGTACGGATCACTCTATGGGTTCCTGATCCTGGTTCCCGACCACTGGTACTGGTCTTTGGTGAATCCTCGCAAAAATTTGCTTGGAAACGATGGGTTTTCCGAGAAAAATACCCAGTACGGATCACTCTATGGGTTCCTGATCCCGGTTCCCGACCACTGCCAGTGGTCTTTTGTTGAATCCTCGCAAAAATTTGCTTGGAAACGATGGGTTTTCCGAGAAAAATACCCAGTACGGATCACTCTGTGGGTTCCTGAACATTCAAGTYCCCCAAAATTCGCTTTAAACGCCGTAATATTCGAAGATATACAYTGTATATCAGCCTTGATRTACTGAACGCTACATATGCTCAGGGAATCAAAAACTTTTCTTTTAATATGACTTATTTTGTTTGTTTAGAAACCCACTGCAGATGTGTTCTGTAAATCGAATCCAGAAAGCCTGTTAAAAACCGTCATTTTTCCACCACAATGAAGTCGATGTAGGGTTATAACTCGCATTTGTATGTTTCGCTTGACTATTTAAGCTGCATCGCTTGACTATTTTAAGCTGCATTTAAARTMRAAAATSGGCAAAAATGYTCCTCAACATTTCCGTGGATTTCCTAAATTTGACAAAATCAAACCCAAAYCTTAACCCTCTTTTGATATCCAGAGAGTTTCGATCCTTAACCCTCTTTTGATATACAGAGAGTTCCGTGTTCCGATCCTTAACCCTCTTTTGATATCCAGAGAGTTCCCAGTTTGAACTCGGAACTTCTTCCTTCCCAAAGCTCTGCATTTTCCTCCTCTTCACGGAAAACGAGATCGGGACCTGCGGATTCTTCAAAGAAGAACTCCAGCTCTTTTCCACTTCAGGGTCGTTGAAACCCATGGACTCGAGCTCTGCAGCTGCCAAGGATGGACGGTATGTCAAGGTCAGTGGGGTAAGATTTTCTAACTAATACTGTATTTATATCGCAGATGGGAGTATGTTTTCAGATGAACTCGCAACTTCTTAGTCATGATTATCATTATCTATTTGTGTTTTCACTTCTGTTTGTTTCTGTGTTGTCAAGTTTTTTGTTGTAGTTTAAATGTTCTATGAATTTTTTACAATGATGTATAGGTTTTATATTTGATAGAGTGTCGGGTAAGATTTTAACAATTGGTAAAGACTCAAAGGATTGATCCCTAAAAAGTTTAAGATAGTTCAAAAGCCTACTGGATTGTTAGATCAATAGATTTGAGTGATTATTTTTGTATAATCTGAGTGTTCCAACCATTTTTCAGCAGAATCCATTTCTACATTAAAAAAATGGATTTTAAATAACAAAAAATAGTAATTTTGTATAAATTTATATCACTTTAAATTTTTAACAGAAAAATATTTGTGTAATAAAATGTTACAAACACTTTCACTTTATTGAATATTTTCTCATTTTGGAAAGTTGCACAATAATTATATTGAAATACGATAAACATTTATAAATTTTTTAAAATAAGATTGTATAATGACAATGGCAAGTCTACAAAAATTAATCATGTTTTCTAAAAATTTACTCAATATTAAACTTTTCCAACAAAGGACAATGAACACAATTTGAATATGCTTATAGGCAAAAGCTAACAACTTTTGTAAGTCACATAACGAAGGTAGATAAACCTTTTTTGGTCATATTGTTTGAATGATGGTGGGACAAATCATTTGACAACCTATCTATATTCATTGATCAAAATTGAATCCGTCTCATCATCCGTGTAAATAAAAAAATTCCTTATAAAAATATACATTTTAAAATTTTTAATTATGAAATAAAATA
>SNQJ01S0067925.1:54072-71661 GCA_010110895.2 Picea sitchensis
ATTATTATAAAATTTAAAAAGAAGGGTTACATATTCAACAACCTTGTCAATATCATGACTCCCAAGTTTTTAACAATCATTGTATCTTCAATGTTAAACAAGGATAGATGTGAACTTTGATCAAGTTAAGAATTCAAGACTCACTAATTGCATTTGATATCTAAAGATTGAAGTCTAAAATCATATTGATTCTTGTTGGTTCTCATTTATTAGTTGGTGCAGTGTAACATTCCATAGCGTTAAATCCATTACATAGTTTATATGTACATAAGCCTACCACTATATTTGTGTATCCATTGTTTCAAGTTTCATTTAATGAAAGTTTCTTGAAGAAGCTTTGATAGCTTTTCTTCCTACATCCCCACTTGAATTTGTGTGTTATGAGCAAACTTGTTCCTTGTCGACATTGATGGTTGGCATCTTATTATCATCCATTCTTAATGTGTTCAATTCCGAAACACTACCATATTGTCATTTCTTTCATTCTCTCTACCTCCATTCCTGGCTCTCAAAAACCCCAAAACAATCATTTGTGGCCCATGGGTGTAAATTATAATGACATGCAATTTATTGGCAAGATAAATTGTTAAAGCATGACTTAATGACAATCTTTTCGAGCAAAGCATTCAATGAACACAAAGAAACAAGGTCAACTCTCTTTCTTTGTCTTTACATATTCCATCTCTCTAAAGGTTTCTAACATGTTCATTCCCGATTATTTTTTGCATTGGTAATGCTATTTGTCTATTATTTTCTTACCGAATCATGGCTCTGTTATCAATGATTGAGATCTTAAATAGGTATGGTACTCAAGCTCATGGTAAAGATAATTTGTTATTTTCTTTAATTTCACACAAAGGTATATTAATGATTTGGTTTGGTATAAAAAACCATGTTAAGTTTATGGAAAATTTCTAGCATGTATATTCTTGATTAAGTTTAGATATGAACCTACACAAAATGGACCATGTGAACATAACAAAACCTAAAATTGTGATTGCACTGGCGAGAACTATGATTCTATTCATTCATTTTGTTTGCATCATCAAATCAACTCTCAATTGTTCTCCATATTGATCTTCCCTCGTTTATTGATTCTGAGTGTCTTTATTTATCACTCTTTCTCTTTCTTTTTGTTGTTTTTTGGTAGCATTGGAATTTATCATATGATACTTTGCTTGTTAAATCTTTTGAAAATGTCGTAAGAGTTATATTTCATGTGCCTCATCACAAGCCCAAGATCCATGAGTCTCCCCTTTGTAGCCTTGCATTCTTGGAGCAATGTTTATAATTCTTACGTGGGATTCTTAATCAATCTATAATGAAGCTAACAAAATTGTTGATATCATTGGATTTATGTATTAGGGATTTTGCTCTAGCATTTGTGCATTTTTTTCTCAAATGATAAAGTTGAATAGTTAATATCCTTAATAACAATATAGACTTTGTGGTCTTGATCAATAATTTTCTTTAGCTATGTGTTTGTATGGCCTTCAGGAAGCTCCAAATCATAGACATGTTAGCCGAAATGATCAACTATGGATGGAATCATGCTAGAGTTGCATGTTGCAGAAATTTTCTGATCTAGGGTAATTAACACAACTTAAAAAATTTCACCTTTTTTCTAGAGGTTTCCCAGATCTAAACCTTGTGAATTTTCAGCCTTAGGGCTGTTATGAAATATGATAAAACAATAGCAATAGTAGATAATATTTCACCTCTTAACAACCCTAATCAACAAGGCAATCCAAGAGAAAATATACCAAATGTGTTCTACCGAGTTTCAATTCTCCAAGGAAGTCTTATCACGAATAAACCGGATCTGAAAATCACGTTATGGCACTAGGAATTGCAGTAGTAAATTTGTCATATCTTCTTCAAGATTAATGTAAAAACCCTTATAAATTTTGGCCTTAACTTATGTCAAATCAACAAGATATATAAGTGCTAGAAATTACCAAATCATGAAGAAATGGATAGTTGAAAATCAAATATACAATATGACAATTATTGGATAGTTGAAAACTTGATGTGTCTGTGTTGTGTGAAGATAAAGTTTGTGTACATACCATAGCCTCATCCCAAGGCTAGTACAATCCTCTAGCTGTCCAAAACCCTTGTTAGGAAAAACAAAGAAAACCCTAGCTCCACCAAAGATTCTCTACATGCTAGCATCAACACTAGCAAGCCTCCTTGGTAAGACATTTCCTCTTCCTCTATACTTACCTATTGTTTAATCACAAAACCCAACCTCCAATGTCTCCGAGGGATGAAACCCTAACCCTGGTATTCAAGATGCTCCAAAATCTCTTTAACACTCCTTATGAGCATATGACCATATAACATAAGTATAGGTAATTGGGTAAGTGCATTATCATTTCATTATATTCAAATTAATAATACAAATAATAAACCAATTAATAGGTGCACTTGGTGTTATATCCCCCTAGGAGCACCATGGGGCAATGAACCAACAAGAGGGGAAATATGGGGAGTCATGAATTAAATATTATTTTATTGGGATTCCAAGTGTGTCTTATGTACCCTAAGTGTTCTATGCCTCTAGCTTATGAGGGGGGCACATGTTGCCCATGCAAATCAAATTTTGATGCAAGCCTTGAAAAGGCATTCATTCCACCTTTGGAGGATTCATTCATTAAATCAATGGTATGTTGGGTAAGTGAATGTTGGTATTGGTATGTTGGCATTGGTTAAGCTTCCATAATATGGTCATAATGTTGCCATATTTTGTTGTTATGCTAGAGAGTTGGTTGATGAGAGGGAAAGATTTCCAAAGGAGATTGTGCATGTCGCTGCTAGAGTTGTAGCTATGAAATTACGAGAAATCCATTATTATGTTCATGGGCAATTATTGATATTAAGAGGAATTATATTACATTGGAGTTTTCCCTATTTCCAGGAAAGAGATTTCATGGTCATCTTGTATGGAGCACTAGAGGGAAGTGGGATAGCCTGAGGGACTATTTAGCAGTGAAGGAGATCCCATTCCTTATGATGTGCAAGGATGCGAGGGAAAGAGAGGCCGATGAGTGGGATGGTTGTTGTAGAAATGGGATGAAATATTATTTTCTTGGTTGTGTTTATTGGGAATTGGGTTGAGTGAGGAAAACTAGAGCCCTAGCCAGTAAATTCTTCCTTGTTGTTTCATTGCTTGGCACGAGGGTGGCACCTACATGAGATGGTGCCTATAACTAGGAGGAAAATTACTCTCATGGAGCCATTTACCTGGGTGCAACTTATAATAGATAAGTACTTGGTCTTATTAAATGTATTTTGATGTTTAATGCTTGTGCTTGTTGCTATAATTAAGTAATTGTGCTTGTTGTTGCACTTTGTCAGTTTGTAAAATAACTCTTTCTCAGACCATAATTTAATCACATGAAAGCGATAAAATATGCTAAATTTTGTTCTCATGTTAACCCTTTAAGCACTTTCAGAGAGGGGGAATCAATGTACAAATAGGAGAGATAAAGGAAAATGAGTAAGAGACAGGTAAATGATGATAATGAAAAGGAAGAGACATATCTTTTTACATTTCCAGAAATCATACATCTTGGGTATCAAATGGAAGCAATAAGATATGATTTGCAAATGTATGTAAAAGGTATGAATGATGGTGTAGATAATTGACAATAAATATAAGTTTCCCTATTTAGAATGAATACAACAAACTGAAATAATGCTTTTACCTTCAATTACCTACTGCTACTACAAACTTTGGATCATGCTGGATGGAGTAGATGGACTGTGTTTTTGTCGTTTACTGCTGAGTTTGTCAACTCCTATGTTGTTGTTGCATGATTTTGATCTTCAATCTTCTATTATGCTTTTTTACAAGTTTGAACTGCTGATATTAGTTCCTTGCTTCTTTGAATAATATTTTACGTTCTTTCACTTTTCCTCATTGATTTTGATAGGTCAAGGCAATAGGATCATAACAAATAGGGTTGTACTAAACTGTGCTATTGACTGGGTTAGAATGCAGTATTTGAAATTTTCTTGTTCCAATCTATTAATCTTAGGTTCAAAACCGGGGTACTGAAAACATTTTACCTCCACTATTGGATTTGACATACTGTTCTGGAATCAATAACCTCATGATGCAATGCTTGAATGTAGAAGCTCTGTTTTACCCTGAGTTTCAATATTCGATAATGCTAAAAGGGAATCTTGGTAGTTGATGGTTTTGAGGCTGAACGAAATGAATGGACAATAGGAATCGAGCGATTTTGATTTGAATCCTTGCTGTGATTCAAATCATGTGAGGCATGTGTAATGACACATAAGGACGACAAAGATCGTGTTTAAATCGATGAAGAGTATGAAATGGAGGAATGTGCATGGTAAGTAATAAGAAGTGGTAATGCATGGAGAGGTAAAAAGGCATGTAACATTAAGAGCTTCAAGGTTTTGATGTATGTGAATCCCCAAGTTGGATGAATAAGTAGAAATAGAAATTGCTTACCATAATTACCTTTTCTGATGCAAATGGTGGTTTGAGCAGATGTAATTATGAGCAAATGAATAAACACTTCGAAACCTGGGTGCTTAGATTGAAAGAGCTTGTTGATGTTGGTTGAAGATATTCAGATTGGAGGTGATGGGAATTCTAGTAACAAGTAGACATTCTGGTGACATTGGTGTGTTGTTGGAATTCTAAAAACTACGAACCACTACAGGAAACCCAATAACAAATAGTTGGCTACAAGAATTCTTACAACAACTGATTATCTTTGAAAATGACCCCTTTTTATAGTTGAACTAGGATGTTGAACTCTCTAAAATGGAGCTAGTTGTTTGAAAATTAACTGCTAAACTGACTGGAGCTGAGCCAAAATAGAGGAACAAGAAATCTGCTATGTACATCAGCCCTCAATTTTATTGAAAGAAATCTGAACACTGCATGTTGTTGTAGGTTACCTTCTTGTTATTACAAAGTCTTCATCCACAGCCCCTCATGTACAATTATGTCCATGTGAGTAAATGTTCTTGGAGTTGAACATGGAGAGAATTTGTTGGATTACTGACCATTATTGAATGTCATTAACCAACGCGAGACAACTCACCAATAGTGAAAATGAGTGTCAATGTACTATAATATGTTCTGACATGTACAAATATATGTGTTGAAGTCGAGTCACCTGTATAATGGGACAGTCAGGAGACATTAATGTATTCCCGCTGTTGTCAGCGAGGAAATTTTCCATTAACGTATGCAAGTTCCAAGGTAATATAAAAAATCTCTAATCTTGATCCAAGATAAGATGTTGAAGTCGATGGGACAAGATATGTTGGAAGGAGGGTCTTAGGGAATCCCACATCATCCAACTCAAGCATCAAACAAAATAATTTGAAGACGCATAAATGAAAGATTGAACCAACATTATTATGCAAAACTTTATTGTGAATTTTGCCAGCCAATTACATGATTTTCACGCAAAATTCATGTATAACTGCGCTAGTGACTTGGTTTTCACAACTTGACTTATTTTTGTCTTTACTATTTTGTTTATTTATTTATTTCTTTACCTTATCCTACTCTAAAAGAAAATTTGTTTTCTCAAGTGTAGGAATATTCCAATGTATCCATCTTCGCAACATGATCATAAGTAAACTCATAACCAAATTTGAAAAAATATACCTCAATGGATGCTAGGATATGAGAAACCAACTTCTCTGATAGCTACGGTGCCAAGAAATGTTGAAGAATGGGGTATCGTAGGTTGATAATTGTCTAGAACCAAGATCCAATATAGTCATTATTCATTTGGATTTCTTGTTCATTGGTGATAGGTTGTATGTCTTCCTTGATCATGCTATGCAGACTTTCTAAAATTTTCCCATTGTAATTTTGAATGCACATGGAATCCAGTGAAAAACATGAGAGAAACTCTTCAATCTTTGGTTCTCATATTTTCTCTCCATCAGTTGTTGTCCATGACTCTTTGACCTCCTCTACATATTTGCAAAGATGACTAAGGAAGACTTCTAGATCTTCTTTCTTGTGTTGTTCATGGATCCTCTTCTCTTCATAAAAAGCATACCTGTCTTTTGTTATAGCTCTAAATTTGGAACAAGGTTTTAAGAAATTCCTTGTAGTGATAAACACTTCTTTGCTCAACGAATTCTTCAACATCTTTCTCTTTCTGATTGATAGTTCTTGTCTTGCAACATGGATTAGTGTATGGGGGTTCTTATAGTACCCAAAATAATTGAAACTTTTCTACTCTTAATATTAAATAAATGAATGAAATCTATAGAAATAAAACACACCACACTTTAATCAATCTTAGCAATAACCATGTACTTGAACACCTCATGTCACTAAGACCTTGTTGTCACCAAGTTAACCTTTAACATTAGTTAGGTTCTTCTTTCCATGAATCATTACTCTAAAATAAAACATAGTCACATCAAATAAACACAATGTACCAACATGACCAGTTCTTGGAGAAACTCACTAAAGTGAATGCGTCATACTTTTGCACTACAAAAATTATATAGTGAGGTCGTCTTTGGTCTTGACGCTTCTCCTTCTCCAAGTCTTAAATGTTGGCAAAACAAAAATCATAWGCAAAAAAAATGAAAGAACTAAAGAACCAAACTACCAATGCTCTAATCCTTTTAGCATCAATATGGGATTCGTAAACTTGTGAGATGCAAGCAAAATATATGCAAGATTAGAKGATTAACTCTAAAAATGCTAAACTAATTCTAATGAATTCAAAATGCAACCTGCTTGACAAAGAAATTCCAATCAAGATTAAATACAAGAACTATACTATGTTCATCAATCCAGTGACAGTTCTTTTACTCTTGGAAAAAGTATTCATGTAACAATCTTCTGTATAGATCACTCAATGCATTAAACCATTTTTGTAGCTTTACCAAGCATCGATACTTATCCCAAATCAAATAAATCTCGCAACATAAATCAAACCTAGTAATAAAATAAGAACTTCTAACTATAAAATAACAACACATAGTTGAATTTAGAAAATGTAGAACTAAATGCACCTAAGGAAATAAACTACTTATGTAGTGCCTACCAGAGAAAGGGGGCCTTGCCTCCCATTGGAATACACTGCAGTAAACTACAACACTTTGTTCACAACTTCAACAGCAAGCTCTTTATTTTAGCATTCAAAACATTGAAACAAATAAGTACAGAGAGGGATTAACAATCCTCTGTTACACAATGATATTCTTCTATCTACTCCCCATCTCCAATATAATTCGATATCATTACATGGCTCAATTTATAGTCATTGCAATACAAAGGGAAAATTGTTTCATAAGATAACATGCAATCCCTCATTGCTTGGATCTCAACCATATTACGTACAACCATATATTTATTAAAACAAAGGATACACATATCTCCATTGAAATAGCCACCAAAGAGAACAAATCACATCTAGAATTGTTAATTGGATCTATATTAGAGCTAGGAATGCATAGGTGTCTCGAATTTGTGGGAATTGGGTCTTAATCTTCTGCCACAACTTCATGCATGATCGCTCACCCATTAATTTATCTTCATCGCTCAATATGATCTACGCTAGAGGTTCCCAGTTGGGCGTTTGACTCGAAGTTTGACCGTGAGCCGACATCTTACGTGTTCAACCTGGAGTTGATTGGATAGGAATTAAACCATCTCAAGGCATCTAAAAACAAAACCCATTTTCCTGATTTGGATTTGAAGGAGCGCATATATGCCTTTGAATTATTGTGCTACAAGATCATTAAACTAGTTACTGAAATACATTATGATAATAAAAACACATTTTAGTTTATAAATTATTAAAAACAAGAAATTTTATAACAAATTGACAATGGTTTACCTTTGGGTGAGTGGGCATCAAAATCATGGCTAATACAGTGACGGGAATGGTGAAATGGTGAATATGAAGGGACAAAGAGGCAAAACGGTGTACACAAATGTGTCAAAAATATGTCAAAACATGAACCAAACACTCCCCCACATTGAGGATGATGCATTTCCTCATGCATCCTTCTTGTCTTTTCCAAGAGTCAACAAATATTCAAGATTTTTTCACCACATAATACTTTGCATATTCCCCCCACACTTTAGTTATGACACACTTGCAATCTAAGTTAAGTCTTAATATTGCTTCAAAACATTTGATAGGCCTCATGCTAGATGAGGAATGTGTGGCTGCATTTAAGTAGAATATCTAAACTCAATGTAACCTCTTTCCTGCATTTTTAATACATGCCATACATTGTCAGTTTTTAAAATAACTCTTTCTCAGAGCATAATTTAGTCACATGAAAGTTGGAAAATATACTAAATTCTACTCTTGTGTTAACCCTTTAAGCACTTTTAGTGAGGGAGAATCAATTTAAAGATTGGAGGGATAAGGGAAAATGAGTAAGAGATAGGTAAATGATGATAATGGCAAGGAAGATGCATATCTTTTTACATTTCTTGAAGTCATACATCGTGGTTATCAAATGTAAGCAATAAGATATGATTTGCAAATGGATGTAAAAGGTGTGAATGATGGTGTGGATAATTGCCAATATATATAAATTTCCCTTTTTGGAATAACAAAACAAATTGAGATAATGATTTTACCTTTGATTAACTGCTGCTACTAGAAACTTTGGATCATGTTGGATGGAGTAGATGGACTATTTTTTTGGATTTACTACTAAGTTTGTCCACTTCTCTGCCGATGTTGCATGATTTTGATCTTCAATCTTATGTTCTGCTTTTTTGCAAGTTTGAACTGCTGATATTAGTTCCTTACTTCTTTGAATAATATTTTACTTTCTTTTAGTTTTCCTCATTGATTTTGATAGGTCAAGGAAACATGATCAGAACAAACAGGGCTATACTAAACTACGCTATTGATTGGGTTAGAATGCAATATTTGAAATTTTCCTGTTCCAATCTATTAATCTCAGGTTCAAAATAGGGGTACTGAAAACATTTTACCTCCACCATTGAATATGACATAATGTTCTAGAATCAAGAACCTCATGATGGAATGCTTGAATGAAAAAGCTCTGTTTTACCCTGAGTTTCAATATTTGAAAATGCCATAAGGGAAGCTTGGTAGTTGAGGATTTTGAGGGTGAATGAAATGAATGGAGAAGAGGAATCGAGTGATTTTGATTTGAATCCTTGTAGTGATTCAAATCACGAGAGGGATGTGTAATCACACATAAGGACTGCAAAGATCGTGTTTAAACCGGTGAAGAGTATGAAATGGAGGGATTTGCATGGTAAGTAATAAGAAGGGATAATGCGTGGAGAGGTAAAAAAGCGTGTAACATTAAGAGATTCAAGGTTTTGATGTATGTGAATCCCCAAGTTGGATGAAAAAGTAGAAATAGAAATTGCTTACCATAATTACCTTTTCCGATGCAAATGGTGGTATGAGTAGATGGAATTATGAGAAAATGAATAAGCACTTTGAAACCCGGGTGCTTGGATTGAAAGAGCTTGCTGATGCTAGTTGAAGAAATTCAGATCGAAGGCGATGGGAATTTTGGTAACAAATAGACATTCTGGTGACACTCGTGTGTTACCGAAATTCTGAAAAGTACAAATCACTACAAGAAACCCAATAACAAACAGTTGGCTATAGGAATTCCTGTAACAACTGATGATCTCTGAAAATGACCCCTTTTTGTTGATGAACTAGGCTGCTGAACAATGTAAAATGGAGTTGGTTGTTTGAAAATTAACTGCTAAACTGACTAGAGTTGAGTCAAAAAAAAGGAACAAGAAATCTACTATGTACATCAACCCTCAATTTCGCTAAAAGAAACATGAAGACTGCATGTTGTTGTAGGTTACCATCTTGTTATTACACAGTCTTCATCTGTAACCCCTCATGTATAATTCTATCCACGTGAATAGATCTTCTTGGAGTCGAATATGGAGACAATTCGATGGATTACCGACTATTAAAGAATGCCGTTAACCAACACGAGACAACTCACCAATAGTGAAAATGACTGTCAAGGTACCACAGTACATTCTAATAGGTACAAATAGATGTGTTAAAGTCGAGTCATCTGCATAATTTGACAGTTAAGAGACATTAATGTATTCCCACTGCTATAAACGAGGAAATCTGCCATTAATGTATGCAAGTTCTAAGGTACTATAAAATATCTCTAATCTTGATCCCATATAAGGTGTTGAAGTCGATGGGACAAGATCCATTGTAAGGAGGGCCTTAGGGAATCCCACATCATTGAACAAAATAATTTGAAGAACCATGAATGAAAAATTGAACCAAAATCATTATGCAAAATTTTCTAGTGATTTTTTTCAACCAATTACCTGGTTTTCAAGAAAAAAATATGTCTAGTTGTGCCATTGACCTAGTTTTCACAACTTGACTTATTTTTGTCTTTACTATTTTGTTTATTTATTTATTTCTCTACCTTATCCTACTCTAAAAGAAAATCTCTTTTCTCAAGTGTAGGAATATTTCCAATGAATCCATCCGTGCTACAAGATAATAAGTAAACTCGTATCTGAATTAAAAAAATATACCTCAATGGATGCTAGGATTTGAGAAACTAGCTGCTCAGTTTGATATGGTGCTAAGAAATGTTGAAGAATGGGGTATTGTGCGCTGATAATTGTCTGGAAACAAGATTCATTATAGTCATTGTTCCTTTGGCTTTCTTTTTCATTGGTGATAGGTTGCATTTATTTCATGATCATGCCATGCAAACCTTCTAATATTTTCCCATTGTACTTTTGAATGCACACAGAAACCAATGACAAACATGCGAGAAATTATTCAATCTTTGGTTCCAACATTTTCTCTCCATCAATTGTTTTCCATGAGTCTTTGACCTCCTCTACAGATTTGCAAGGTTGACTAAGGAAGACTTCTAGATCTTCTTTCTGTAGTTGTTCATGGATCCTCTGCTCTTCTTGAAAAGAAGATATGTCTTCCATTATAGCTCTGAATTTGGAACAAGGATTTAAGAAATTCTTTAGAGTGATAAGCCCTTCTTTGCTCAACATTCTTCAACATATTTGCTTGTTGTTTGATAGTTCCTATCTTGCAACATAGATTAGTGTGTGGGAGTTCTTATAGTACCCGACATAATTGAAACTTTTCTACTCTTAATATTAAAGAAATGAATGAAATCTACATAAATAAAACACACCACACTTTAATTAATCTTAGCAATAACCATGTACTGGAACACCTCATGTTACTAAGACCTTGCTGTCACCAAGTTATCCTTTAACATAAGTTAGGTTCTTCTTTCCATGAATCATTACTCTAAAAGAAAACATAGTTACATCAAAGAAACACACTATACCAACATGATGAGGTCTTGGAGAAACTCACTAAAGTGAATGCGTCGGGCTTTTACACTACAAAAATTCTATAGTGAGATCGTCTTTTCATCTGACCACTTCTCCTCCTCCAAGTCTTAAATGTCGATGCAACAAAAATCATATTTAGAAAAAAATGGAAGAACTAAAGAACCAAACTACCAATGCTCTAATCCCTTTAGCATCTCCCCTGACAACGATTCCAAAAATGTCAGTCAATTTAATTGCTTAAATTCTAGACATTAAATTATCAATCTTGGATTCATAAACTTATGAGATGCAAGAAAAATGTATGCAGGATTAGGCAATTAACTCTAAAAATGCTAAACTAAATCTAATAAATTCAAAATGCAACCTGCTTGACAAAGCAATTCCACGAATCAAGATTAAATACGAGAACTATACTCTGTTCATCAAACCAGTAACAATTCTTTTACTCTTGGAAGAAGTATTCCTATGAAAATCTTCTGTATAGCTCACTCCATGCCTTAAACAATTTATGTAGCTTTACCAAGCATCAATACTTATCCCAAATCAAATAAATATCGCAACATAAATCAAACCCATAAATAAAATAAGAACTTCTAACTATAAAATAATAACACAGTGTTGAATTTAGAAAATGTAGAACTAAATGTGCCTAAGGAAATAAACTACTTGTGTAGTGCCTACCAAAGAGTGGGGACCTTGCCTCCCATTGGCATACACTGTAGTAAACTACAACACTTGGTTCACAACTTCAACAACTAGCTCTTTGTTTCAACATTCAAAATGTTGAAACAAGTAGGTACAAAGAGGGATTAACAATCCTCTGTTACACAACGATATTCTTCTATCTACTCCCCATCTCCAATATAATTCGATATCATTACATGGATCAATTCATAGTCACTGCAGTGCAAAGGGAAAACTGTTTCATAAGATAACATGCAATCCCTCATTGCATGAATCTCAACCATACTGCGTCCAACCATATCTTAATTAAAAAAAAGGATAGGCATATCTCCATTGAATCATCCACCAAAGAGAACATATCACATCTGGAACTGTTCAATTGGATCTGCAATGGAGCTAGGAACACACGGGGATCTCGAATTTGTGGTAATTGGGTCTCAATCTTCTGCCACAACTTCATGCATGATCACTCACCAATTAATTTATCTTCATCGCCCAATCTGATCTGTGTTGGAGGTTCCTAGTTGGGCGTTTGAATGGAAGTTTGACCATGAGTTGGCATCTTACTTGTTCAACTTGGAGTTGATTAGATAGGAACCAAACCATCTCAAGGCATCTAGAAACAAAACCCATGTTCCCTATTTGGATATGAAGGGGCACACATATGCCTTTGAATGATTGTGCTATAAGATCATTAAATTGGTTACCATAATACATTCTAATAATAAAAACACATTTTATTTTGTAAATTCATTAAAAATAAGAAATTTTATAACATATTGACAATGGTTTACCTTTGGGTGAGTGGGTGTCAAAATCATGGATAATTTAGTGACGAGAATGGTGCAATGGTGAATATGGAAGGACAAAGAGGCAAAAGGGTGTACAAAAATGTGTCAAAAATATGTCAAAAATTGAACCCAACACACATTTCAAGCTCCAAGGTGATGTCATACACAAGCAAGGCTCCAATGCAAGGGTTCTCTATGAGATGTGTCCAACGATCTTCCTACAAGCTTCCAAGGATTCCAACACTCCTCTTAGGCCATGTGATCCACTAGATCCACTCCTCTTGCATGAACACTATCGCAACCCAATCATCCCCAAGTCAACTCCATGCCTCTATGCAAGAATCCAAGCTACCCCACACTGTTTAGGGCTCAATTCCCGCCTCTAGAATGCCAATCGCTACTCCTCAAATGTAGGGCATTCTCCAAGCAAGCAACCTCCTCCAAGTGGTCATCATGTAGAATGGAACCAAGTTGTTTGAAGATCTCCAACGCTCCAAGGAAGATTGTCATGCAAGCATCCAGCTGAGGTCAAGCAACCACTGAGTAAGCCACCTCAAATGTGCAAATCCATCATAGAACATCTAAGGGATAATCATACACCATGTACCTCAAATCTCATTAATGTTATAGTCCAAAATTCCACCACTATGCATTATTGGCCATGGCTCATCCATATACACACTTGCAAATCCATTTTGCTAGGTTTCCTTCTTAAAAACTCCTTTTTTCAAGGTGTACACTACCTAATATTTAGGCAGCCCGCGTACGTACGCTACCTGATATATAGGAAACCTCTGTATGTATGCTACCTGATATATAGGCAGCCCACATACGTATGCTACCTGATAGATAGACAACCCACGTACACTCACAAACGTTGCAAAAAATTAAACAATTCGCTCTCTCTGGTGGGGTTTAAGAGCTATTTCGGTTGCATAACCATTCTTACCTCCTATAGCCCTTATCACAACTGAATAACCATCATTTATCCATATAAAAGGGCCCTAGGGGGGTCATTTGAACATATGAAAGAAGAGGCAAGTTAACTCTTCCAAAATTTCTCTCCCTATCATTCCAAGCCCTGCATGTTGTTCTGAGTTTTCATCCTCAACATTCTCAATCATTCATTCTCCTTATACAGTCCATCCATTTCCCTATATTGACATGTTGGCAGTGAGGATCTCACCTTGGGAATGGTGCACTTGGAATCTAAATAGGGGAACCTAGGCTAGGTTCGTAGAGCGGTGTCAAGAAGATTAAGGTTGTAACTTACCATCTTGTTTTCAATAAAAGAGAAATATTCTTGTCCCAGATCTATATGTATTTATGTCTTCATTTATAAATGGTTTTCATGAATATCTAAACTTTTAGATGATCTTGATAGTTTTGCATATGCTGTTATAGTTTGTTCCGTGAAGTTGTTTCAGGCCAGCTTTGGGAGGAGGCTTGCAATCTTGGAACAAACAACAACATGAAGGGATCTATGATAGATGAAAGGACTTAAGGTACATATTTCAATCTTCTCTCCCTTCCCTTAATTATCATTAGGTCTTGTTGGATTTGGGTAGAACATAATCCTTTCTATCTTTTAAGGTTTCAGGGCCCTGCCTAGTTGCTAGACCCAGATTAGGGGGATTTTTCCCCATAGCAGAATTGGCGACTCCACTGGGGAGTCTCCTTAGGGTCTGTTTGGGAGATCTTTATTTGTTTTGATTTCTTGTTTTATTTGTGCTTTTTGAGTCTATCTGAGTCTTTGGTCATCCTCTAGGTGTTTACCAGGCTTCTTGAATTGGGTCTTAAGTCAGAACCTTTTCTTTTTTGAAGATTTTCAGATTTGTACATGTCCTGTTAGTTTCTCAGACTGCATACATATGCATACTGCCTTAGCACAACCTGCGTACATACACAGGTTCTCTGAACATAGCCTGCATGTCTGTCAAAATTTGGGGTTTTTTCAAAACCTTTTCCCTTTTTCAGGAAATCTTTGGTTTCTCAGGTCTTCCTGAGTATGAGGGACCTCTGTTGATTGTTGTTTGACAGGTTTTGAGTCTTAGTTTGTTTAAAAGGTTACAAGATGATCTCTTTTGTATAGTCTTCTTTGTTTCTCTGTTTTTATCAAAGTTTGAAGGTTTGTTTACAAGATTTAGGTTCTCCTCTGGATTCTTTTGAATTCCTGCCTCCTGGCAGTGGTCTAGGACTTGAATCATCTTTTTGTTTGTTCACTTCTCTATTTGTGTGCCTTGAAAAGAAAAGAAAAAAGTTGCTTTATTTTTCTCCTTAAATTTTCATTTCAAAAGATAAAGAATAAAAATCAAAAGAATTGTAGTTGAGTTTAAGCTTTTTCTTCCCTTCCCTTGCTTTCATTTTCAAAAAAGAAAAAAAAGAAAAAAAGCTTCTTAGCTGCATTTTCGTGTTACATTGCACTGTTTACATTTTATATTTGAAAAAGAAAAAGATCTTAGTATAGGATTTTGTTTTCTTCTCACCTTGAAAAGAATTTAAAAGGAAAATAATGCTTGTTTGTTTTCTTCCTTTACTATTCTCGTATTGAAGACAAAGTTGCATTGTGCATTTTTGCATTGAAATGAGAAAAGTTTGCATTTCATGTTTTTGAAGGATTGTTCATGCATTTTACTTGAAACTCTTTTTCATTTGTAGAATTAGTGTAAAATCTTCTTTGCCATTGTTTTAATTAGTTTCTTTTTTACAAGAGTCTCAAACAAAATCAATTGCACTTTCGTTCCTCAAGTAAGAAAATCCCCTAAAATGAACGTGCTAATCTAAAATATATTAGTAACACTTTTTCCAGGGTTCATCAATAGCTTAGGCTAGGGCCTTGGATTAGGTGTGGAGAGGTAAACTCTCCAAGGCCAACCAAAACTTATCTTAGGTGTCTGTTCTAGGGTGTGAAAAATCCACCTTGTAATTACTCAATCCAGGAAGCTCCTCTAACACAAGAGTCAAACAAGAGGCCACATGGAGGACGGTGATGGGGATATCCATTCCCAATCCAGACAAAGCGTCTGGGAGAGTGTGTAATAGGGGTGAATTCTATATCGTTATTGACCCGACTTGTGTCAGACCTATGAGACACTTGGATCCGTCCAAGGTACTCTAAGAGTGATTCTGTCCCTGTTGCATTTCAGGCCTCATGAGGAGCTTCGGGCTTAGTTAACCTGCCCATACACTCGCCCGACTGTCGACTGTACCCCCTGGTTGTTGATTACAAGTTGGTGGCCCAATTTCCATTATATAGGTTGACACACATGTGATTGCGAGGGGTGTATTATGGTACCCGAGGCACACTCTGTATTCTCTGGGTGACACCCAAAGGGACTGTCGGTCGGAGGTCTAGGTAACTGCTTCTCCTGGCCAGTCATTTAACTTTGTGAATGCTTTGGATGATCAAGACTTCATCTCTCTGGGTCGGAAGCATTCAAAAGGGTAGTTTGTTTGGCTTGTATCTTTTAGGCTTTTCTTTTTAGCGGTGTGCTTTGTGCTCCCTAGTTTTCCATAGCGAGTTAGTCAATCATTTCTTTGGACTCAGGACCTCATCCACCTGGGCTGAAGATTTGGAAAAATTGTTTGCTTGCGATGTTTCTCTTAGGGATTTTTATTGGAGTGATGCTTTGTGTAGTTGGCCTTTGGTTGTTTCAATGTCAACGCTTTTGGATAATTGATTCAAGGTGCTTGACCAACCACTCTGCTGGTCGGGAAGGATCCCTGGTTTTTCTTTTGAAATTGTTGAGCCACCTCCTAGGCGTGGTTTTTTATACCATTGGTTCGCCAGAATAAATGCGTGATACTTTTATGGACATGAACAATTCTGCAAGGGAAGAACCTGTGCATAAGACCTTCATGGCCAAATTTCTTGATGATACCAACCAAACAACCCCTTCACAAGGAGATTCTTGTGCTTTTCCTTTCTTTGGAAATGTTGGTGTCCCTTTGATGGCCACTTTGAACATTCCTGGGTTAAATTTGGGACTACTGGTTTGGTTGGATACAATTCCAAATGTCCCCAATGCTCTTGACGCTTCTCAGTTAAGCACCTTATGTCATGGGCATCATGTTGATGTTCCTTCATCAACAAAGTCTTCTACTCCTCCTTCTGCCTTCTCTGGTGAAAGTCTAGCTACTAGTAACTAGAAGTCTAAACGAAATAAAAAGAGGAAGAATAGGAAGAAGAAATATCTGGCCTTTGCCAGTCATGCTGGGGACACAAGCCCAATCACTGCTAGTGACACTGGCAAAAAATCACCAACCTATGCGAGTCATGTTGGATATAGTTAATCAACCTCTACAAGTCATGTTAAAGATCGACAACCAACCAATACCAGTCACGATGGGGGAAAAAGTTGAGTCACTGCTAGTCATACTGGTGATAGGTCTGTAGCCTCTGTGAGTCATGTTATTGACCAATCACCAACCTATGCAAGTCATGTTGGATATGTGCAACCAACCATTGCAAGTCATGCATGGGGCACGAGTCTCGTAAATGCGAGTCATATGAGTGATATGTCAACAACCTCTGTTAGTCAGGTTGAGGGCAAGCAACCAACCACTACTAGTCATGCTGGGGGCATTGATTCTATTGAGAAACCTAGACAGATATGACCTAAGCCTAAGTTCCCTTGTTGTAACACACCCACTATGGCATAATAATTTTTTTCTCCTTTTCTCGAGGGACAGAATCCCCGAAGTCCTACGGGGGCTTAGTGCAAGCTAGCTCTTCCCTTTTTCCACCTCCATGTGATC
>SNQJ01S0067925.1:72089-88206 GCA_010110895.2 Picea sitchensis
CAATTCGAATCCCTGGTATCCGAAATATCGATGGACTCTCGATCTCCGTCACGTGTCCTCCACAGATGGATGGTCTAGATCGTTTCGGGACTTCCACCATGGAGTGTCCCAATCTCTTGTCCTCGAGACCTATGAAATCCCGAAGTACAAATCCCCGAAATGGGTGATCTCGCGACACATGTCCTCCCTTAATCGTACAGTCTAGATCTATTTCGGGACTTCCACCATGGAGTGTCCCGATCTCTTGTCCTCGAGACCTCTGAAATCCCAAAGTACGAAATCTCGATATGGGTGATCTTGTGACACGTGTCCTCCCTTAATCGGATGGTCCAGATCTATTTCGGGACTTCCACCATGGAGTGTCCCGATCTCTTGTCCTTGAGACCTCCGAAATCTCGATATGGGTGATCTCGCCACACGTGTACTCCCTGAATCGGACAATCCAGATCTATTTCGGGACTTCCACCATGGAGTGTCTCTATCTCTTGTCCTCGAGACCTCCGAAATCCCGAAGTCCGAAATTCGAAATCCTGATACCAACTCCTCTTTCAGGACATTCGCCTCTGTTCACGAAGGCTTAACCCTCATGCATCTCCTGACAGATCCAATGACTGTCGAGTTTTCTGACTAAGATCTGACGGTTCAGATCTATCCTGCACTGTGCACTCTCCTGCTGCTCCCTGGACATGGAAAACCAACGGTCCAGATCTCTTCCTTTCTGCCACAGAGTGCATCGGGGTTTCAGGTATCGAGATTTCGCGACTCGCGATGACCAGGGTTCTTGCCCTTTGATTCCTCGAGTGCCGAAACGCCAAAACGCTTACCGACCGCCACGTGCCCTTATAATAGGATGGTCCAGATACTCCCACGGACCTTGGGGATCTACGGTCCTGATTTCTTCGCTACTTACGAAGGTAAAAGAAAAGGGTTAAGGCATTTAACGCCCTCGTTTCTTCCTCCAATCTAACGGTCATGACTGACCTCAGATCTTCCGATAGGATCTCGTCCGTCAATTGATACTTATCCCTACGCTGCCCTTTCGGGATTTCGCGGATCGGGGTTTTGGGAATTGCGAGTGTGGGAGGACTCACGCTTAGATACCCCGGGTGCCGAAATGCCGAAATGTCGGGATTGTAAGAGGCCCATTCTTCCTCATACATGATGGCTAAGACTTGCACCACCAAATCCTCTTTCAAGTTCTTGGTAAGCTTTCCAAGAAGGGTGTCTCTATGGGGAGATCTATCCAAGGTATTACCTGAGATGGATAAGGGTATAGATTTCCCGAGAACAGACTTGAAGTCTGAATTAGATTGATATACATATATATAGCGATTTATAAAACATAAGCCATACGTAGTCTTTCCATTATCAGCATGCAACCACCATTTCTTGTCAAAACACCACATAGACAGTCTTATACTGAAACCATTTATAATTGCACAGACTATGATCATAAATGTCAGAATATACATTTCAATATGCAAGATGATCATAAATGTCATAATATACATTTCAAGATGCAATATGTAAAACACTTATCAGAAATAACACCAGATGTGATTGCAACTGCTGAGAGGGGTGCTCGTTTCCACCCAACCGTAGGCTCAACGACTCCCAACGGATTTACCACTAGCCACCCACGAGCTAAGCGCACGATGCTGTGAGACTGAGTCTCTATTTGCCAGTGACCGAGAACGAAGGTTACTCTCCTTCTTCTCTGCTATCACTCACTCTGTATTTTTCCAGCGTTCTTTTCCTTCTCCTCTTCCCCTCGCATCTGCCCCCTTGATCGCACACTCTTCCTACCTTTTCTCTTTTCAGCGAGGTTGCGTGTGGCACGATCTTCCTCGCGGTGGTCAGGTCTGAGGACTCTATGGATGGGAGGTTCACCCCCATCCCTCATTACTCATGAGGAGCCATTTACCTACCAACCTGGAGAGTCATTTAATTTGGGGCCAGCGAGCCTCTCTTGGTTCTCTGGGCTAGTGAAGTCCAAATACGGTATTGGTTTCGGTGGAAGTTAACGCCACCATTCCAGGTGCCCTCCACCACATTTCTCCAGTCATCGTGGTATCTTTTTCAGCACATCCCCTCTCAGTAGTCCTGCAATATATATATTCATAATATTATTGACATTCATCGACCTTTTTCACAAGGTCCATTCACATCACACATTCACATTTCTGAGTTTGCCACAATATTTGGCCAGTATAGTTATTTTTACAGACTGGGGGAAACAGGGTGTTACACTTGTAAGCTTTGCAAGGGAGATCACCTTACTCATCTATGCCCTGGCATTCCAGAGGTACAAATATTGTGGTACCTGCCTGCAAGCTCTTCTGATTATGAATCTTCTTTGGTTTCCCAACAATCTATTCAGCCTTTGGTGGATGAAGCGATCATGCTGATGCAATCTTCAGTCGATCCCACTCCTCTTTTGGAGGGTGATGCGCCTTGAGACTATGTTGTCTCGCAACCTATTCAGCCAATGGTTGAGAAAGTGGTCATGCTAATGTAATCTTCGACCGATCCCACTCTTCTCTTGGAGAGTGTCTAGTCTACCAAAGTGGTCACATAGAAGCAATGTTCGGTCGATCCCACTCTTCTGATTAGGAGTGATGCGTATACTGACTATGTTTTTAGCATTTCCATTTCAGTACCTTCAGGACAAGGGGGAATTCCGCTCACTTTGAGCACACCCCCTCCAAGTACTAGGATGGTTTCCATTGATTGGAATGTCCTTGTTGAACCCCGCCTTCCTTCTTCTGCACCCTTTCAAATAAGGGTTGAATTTAATTCAATTTTTTTTTACCGATGTTTTGTGGAAGAAGGAGCCTCCACAAGTATTTTATCCTCCTCGGCTTGGAAAGCTTTGGGTTCACCCAAGATTGTGTCTGCTTCACACAAGTTGTTGGCTTTTGATAGACATCCTAGTGAATATTTGGGGATTCTTCCTCAGTTTCCTATCTCGTTAGGTGGGAAGACTGTCCTTGTTGATGTTATAGTGGTGCAAGGCTCATTAGATTTCAATATGCTTCTCGGGCGTGATTATGTATATGCTATGAATGCTGTGGTGTCTACGCTCTTTTAGGTGATGCATTTCCCTCACAATGAAAGCATTGTCACTATTGACCAACTGTCATCTGACAATCACCATCCTAATTCGATGTTAGTTCAGGCTGCCCCTTTGTATGTTCCTAGTGTTCATGTAGAATCTTCCTTGCCATGGATAAATTATGTGGCATCTTATCCTCGATGTTCAATTGATTCTGAACCTGTGTAATCGTGTTTGCCTTCTCGAGACATGGTCTCAACAATTGATCAGTTTTGTTATCCAATGGGGGTATTGGAGCCCTTACTTCCCCCTCTTGGTCCAAGTGATATTGATTTCCCTTTCGAGTTTGTATATCCTCAAGCCCTTGTGCTTATGATTCTTCGTTGATAGACTCTGCTAGTCCTGGCCAAAACCTCCATCGTCATATGGAATATGGTCGGTTTGCTTCGCCCTTTGGGACTGTCGAACCTCCTCGTTCGTGTTATTTCTCAGATATTGGATTTCCTTCAGATAAGGATATCCTTGAAGCCTTGACTACAGATTGTATAACGTGGAAAGACTTACACCGTGCTTTGTGTTTTCTTCTCTTTTGGGAGACTTTCCAGGTTGACTATCGAAGAGACTCTTGGTCAGATCCTAGCAATGAGCTCTACTTGAACCAATACTATGTATGATTCGTAAGGCTGTGGGATGCCTTGTACCATATTGTAGATTCCATTTTTGTTGTTTTCAAGTTTTGTATTCAGTAGCACCTCTTATTTTCCGAAGTTTCTATCTATATTGGATTTATTAACTTCTAGATGAGTGTTATTGGCCTTATATGGAGTATCTTGGAGACATTTTTCTTTGACATTTTTTCATCTTATCGATCTGCTCTGATAGGTATTGACCTCGAAATTGGCATATAGGTTAGATTTTTATGTACTTGCATTTTTGCATTATCCATTTCCTGGTTCATTTGGCCTTAGGATCTACCCCACTGAATTGTGACACTAACCTTCCTTGCTGATAAGTGTGTCGTAATTTATGTGGTAGAGCCTTCCTTCCATGGGCATCCTAGTTAGAGCCTTGTTTTCAATTTGGTGCCCATGCTGGAGTACTTCATAGGCACCGCCATGACTTTGTGTTGAAGCCTCATCCTTCTTCTTCATCATTTTTCTTCCTCATCCTTCTTCTTCTTTCAAGCTCACTTAAAACTATGAAAATGACATCTAACGAGAGATTGTTTACCCTTTTCGGCCTTGTTTATATTACATACGAAAAGGATCCCCCCTGGAGTCTTCTTTAAAATCTCTTTTCAGACTCTCTAAAATTGAAAAGATTGTCGAGCGATCTTGTTGCCCTTCACGCTCGCCAAAGTGAAATTTGAAGGCACATCTGTCCGACGATAGTTTACCCCTTTTTTGGTCCGGATGGTTAATTTTACGAAAAAGGTACGCCCTAGGAGCTACGGTTCACTAGGAGAGTATTCACAGGTGTAAGTTTAACCCTTTTTCGGGCCCGAGGAACTAAATTTGTGAAAAAGGACCATTCTCCTTGGTTTTGGTTTATCAAATTTTCAGGCCTTGGAGATTATTTATGAAAAAGGAAACCCATAGAATATTCTTTAAGCCCTTTTCAGACTCCCTAAACAAGAAAATATCGTCGAGTGACCTTGTTTCTTTCACACTCGTTAATTGGTCCAGAAAGAACATCTATTTGGCATAAGTTTACCCCTTTTCCGACTAATAGATTAACGAGGAAAAGGTACGCCTAAGGAGACATGTCTTTCCAGGAGAGTTCTCCTAAGTTATGTTTTATACTTTTTGGGGCTCAGGGGACTAAATTTACGAAAAAGGATGAGGGAGTCCATCGTTAATCTCTTTTCAGACACCTTAAAATTGAAAAGATAGCTGAGTGATCTTGTCTCTGTAACACTCGTTAAAATGGTTTTGAAGAGATGTCCTTTCGGTATAAGTTTAACCCTTTTCCGAACCGACTGGACTATGTACAAAAAAGGAATACTCTGGCCACAGTGACCAGAAGAGTTCTCCTTGGTATGATTTTATTCTTTTTTCGGACCTTGGAGGCTAAACTTACAAAAACGACAATTTTGGAGTCTTGTTTTAGTGTTTTTTAGACTCTCTAAAAGTGAAAAACTGCCGAGCTTACCTTCTTTGGGCTCGTAAAACTTTGCATTGAAGTAATCTCATTATGTCATTCTTTAATTGCATCGCATGTCTTATTCTTGCGTCTTTGGCCTAATTCGAGCTCCATTTTTCTATTGCTAAACTTTTAGAGCATTCCTTAGGTGCAGGCCTTGCAACATTTTTTCCTTTGCGATCTAACACCCTGACCCATGGAGGAATTTTCCCGAGTGCCCCTATCCTGCACATGTCTCCTTGTAGTGAGCATCCATTTGTTCCATGCGCTTGGAACTAGTTTGCTTTCCCACGACACTCGTTCCTCCTTTGTAATGTAGCATCCTTTTATTCTTTTTCAATCTCGTTAAGTATACGAAAAAGAAAAAAAAATCAAATATTCCAAAAAAGAGGGGACGAGAAAACATTCTCTTTTACTGGCAACAATCTAGTTACCATTGGACAAAGAACATCTTTCAGTTTGTTCTACAAAGCACTGGGATTCAGTATGGCCTTAGGAATTTGTTCTCGTTACATAGAGTTGTGTCCTCCTCCGTTTGGTTACTCTTCCAAACACATGGAGAGTTTGTGGTGCTTCATGTGCCACAGAATTATGTCAATAAAATGCTGCTGCCTGAGTCTTTTCATATGTCGTGCTCTTATCCAAGGGAAAGTATTACAACCTAAGTCGACCATTCTGCGATAAGTCTCTTGACCTTCATGAATCAACCATCCCGAGAGTCATGTCAAGTTCACATTCAGAATCAATGAAGTTCCATGCCCGATGTTCGAGATTCTCCAGTCTTTCCACGACAACTTGTCGAAGACCTTAGGGTAGCAAGTCTTACACTCCTATTATACTCCTACCCGATTTTTGAGGATCTTGAAGATATTGCTTGAGTCATGAAGCTATCATCTCTAGCTACAGGCATTGATGCCTCCTGAAGATTCATATGACATTGCATTTGTATATCTTCTGATGATTTTGAGATGTAGATCCGCTGTGTATTATTCGCGACAACAATTTTTTGGCATACCACATTAGTCATGTAGCCATGATTACTATATATATGACATGGATCTGCAGTGTAGTTGATTGGAAGCCATGCTTAGTTTGTCCTGAGCATGGGTATGCCTGCCTTGGTGATTATTACTATTGTTTTGCAGATGACACGCTTGCGAATACTTGTTTGGGCTCACTCGACTCAGTGCCTTCTCACTTTATTAAAGATGTTGTAATGTATTTCGGCCATCATTTTCTCTTCCAACTTCACACATTAAGGGGCATATTTTATAGTCCAAAATGCCACCACTATGAATTATTGGCCATGGTTCATCCATATACACACTTGCAAATCCCTTCTACTAAGCTTCATTCTTAAAAACTCTTTTTTTCAAGGTGTACGCTACCTAATATATAGGCATCCCACGTACTTACGCTACATGATATATAGGTATCCCACGTACATACGCTACCCGATACATAGACAATGATGCATCTACCGACTATGTTTTTAGCATTTCCATTTCAGTACCTTCCGGACAAGGGGGAATTTTGCTCACTTCGAGCACACCCCCTCCAAGTACTAGGATGGTTTCCTTTGATTGGAATGTCCTTGTTGAGCCCCGCCTTCCTTCTTTTGCACCCTTTCAAATAAGGGTTGAATTTAATTCAATTTTTTTTTACCGATGTTTTGTGGAAGAAGGAGCCTCCACAAGTATTTTATCCTCCTCAGCTTGGAAAGCTTTGGGTTCACCTGAGCTTGTGTCTGCTTCACACAAGTTGTTGGCTTTTGATAGACGTCCTAGTGAATATTTGGGGATTCTTCCTCAGTTTACTATCTCGTTAGGTGGGAAGACTGTCCTTGTTGATGTTACAGTGGTGCAAGGCACGTTAGATTTCAATATGCTTCTCAGGCGTGATTATGTATATGCTATGAATGTTGTGGTGTCTACGCTATTTCGGGTGATGCATTTCCCTCACAATGAAAGCATTGTCACTATCGACCAACTGTCATCTGACAATCACCATCCTAATTTGATGTTAGTTCAGGCTGCCCCTTTGTATGTTCCTAGTGTTCATGTAGAATCTTCCTCGCCATGGATAAATTATGTGGCGTCTTATCCTTGATGTTCAATTGATTTTGAACCTATGCAATCATGTTTGCCTTCTCGAGACATGGTCTCAACAATTGATCAGTTTTGTTATCCAATGGGGGTATTGGAGCCCTTACTTCCCCCTCTTGGTCCAAGTGATCTTGATTTTCCTTTCGAGTTTGTATATCCTCAAGCCCTTGTGCTTATGATTCTTCGTTGATAGACTCTGCCAGTCCTGGCCAAAACCTCCATCGTCATATGGAATATGGTCGGTTTGCTTCGCCCTTTGGGACTGTCGACCCTCCTCGTTCGTGTTATTTCTCAGATATTGGATTTCCTTCAGATAAGGATATCCTTGAAGCCTTGACTACATATTGTATAACGTGTAAAGACTTACATCGTGGTTTGTGTTTTCTTCTCTTTTGGGAGACTTTCCAGGTTGACTATCAAAGAGACTCTTGGTCAGATCCTAGCAATGAGCTCTACTTGAACCAATACTATGTATGAGTCGTAAGGCTGTGCGATGCCTTGTACCATATTGTAGAGTCCATTTTTGTTGTTTTCAAGTTTTGTATTCAATAGCACCTCTTATTTTCCGAAGTTTCTATCTATATTGGATTTATTAACTTCTGGATGAGTGTTATTGGCCTTATATGGAGTATCTTGGAGACATTTTTCTTTGACATTTGTTCATCTTATCGATCTGCTGTGATAGGTATTGACCTCGAAATTGGCATATAGGTTAGATTTTTATGTACTTGCATTTTTGCATTATCCGTTTCCTAGTTCATTTGGCCTTAGGATCTACCCCACTGAATTGCGACACTAACCTTCCTTGATGATAAGTGTGTCGTAATTTATGTGGTAGAGCCTTCCTTCCATGGGCATCCTAGTTAGAGCCTTGTTTTCCATTTGGTGCCCATGCTGGAGTACTTCATAGGAACCACCATGACTTTGTGTTGAAGCCTCATCCTTCTTCTTCATCATTTTTCTTCCTCATCCTTCTTCTTCTTTCAAGCTCACTTAAAACTATGAAAACGACATCTAACGAGAGATTGTTTACCCTTTTCGGCCTTGTTTAGATTACATACGAAAATGATCCCCCCTGGAGTCTTCTTTAAAATCTCTTTTCAGACTCTCTAAAATTGAAAAGATTGTCAAGCGATCTTGTTGCCCTTCACGCTCGCCAAAGTGAAATTTGAAGGCACATCTGTCCGACGATAGTTTACCCCTTTTTTGGTCCGGATGGCTAATTTTACGAAAAAGGTATGCCCTAGGAGCTACGGTTCACTAGGAGAGTATTCACAGGTGTAAGTTTAACCCTTTTTCGGGCCTGAGGGACTAAATTTGTGAAAAAGGACCATTCTCCTTGGTTTTGGTTTATCAATTTTTCAGGCCTTGGAGATTATTTATGAAAAAGGAAACCCCTAGAATATTCTTGAAGCGCTTTTCAGACTCCCTAAACAAGAAAATATCGCCGAGTGACCTTGTTTCTTTCACACTCGTTAATTGGTCCAGAAAGAACATCTATTTGGCATAAGTTTACCCCTTTTTCGACCAATAGATTAACCAGGAAAAGGTACGCCTAAGGAGACATGTCTTTCCAGGAGAGTTCTCCTAAGTTATGTTTTATACTTTTTGGGGCTCAGGGGACTAAATTTACGAAAAAGGACGAGGGAGTCCATAGTTAATCTCTTTTCAGACTCCTTAAAATTGAAAATATAGCCGAGTGATCTTGTCTCTGTAACACTCGTTAAAATGGTTTTGAAGAGATGTCCTTTCGGTATAAGTTTAACCCTTTTCCGGACCGACTGGATTATGTACGAAAAAGGAATACTCTGGCTCCAACGACCAGAAGAGTTCTGCTTGGTATGATTTTATTCTTTTTTCGGACCTTGGAGACTAAACTTATGAAAACGACAATTTTGGAGTCTTGTTTTAGTGTTTTTTAGACTCTCTAAAAGTGAAAAATTGTCGAGCTTACCTTCTTTGGGCTCGTAAAACTTTACATTCTCGTAATCTCATTATGTCATTCTTTAATTGCATCACATGTCTTATTCTTGCATCTTTGGCCTAATTCGAGTTCCATTTTGCTATTGCTAAACTTTTAGAGCATTGCTCAGGTGCAGGCCTTGCAACATTTTTTCCTTTGCGATCTAACACCCTGACCCATGGAGGAATTTTCCCGAGTGCCCCTATCCTGCACATGTCTCCTTGTAGTGAGCATCCATTTGTTCCATGCGCTTGGAACTAGTTTGCTTTGCCACGGCACTCGTTCCTCCTTTGTAATGTAGCGTCCTTTTATTCTTTTTCAATCTCGTTAAGTATACGAAAAAGAAAAAAAATCAAATATTCCAAAAAAGAGGGGACGAAAAAACATTCTCTTTTACTGACAACAATCTAGTTACCATTGGACAAAGAACATCTTTCAGTTTGTTCTACAAAGCACTGGGATTCAGTATGGCCTTAGGAATTTGTTCTCATTACATAGAGTGTCCTCCTCCATTCGGTTACTCTTCCAAACACATGGAGAGTTTGTGGTGCCTCATGTGCCATAGACTTATGTCAATAAAATGATGTTGTCTGAGTCTTTTCATATGTCGTGCGCTTATCCAAGGGAAAGTATTACAACCTGAGTCGGCCATTCTGCGATAAGTCTCTTGACCTTCATGAATCAACCATCTCGAGAGTCATGTCAAGTTCACATTCAGAATCAATGAAGTTCCATGCCCGATGTTCGAGATTCTCCAGTCTTTCCACGACAACTTGTTGAAGACCTCAGGGTAGCAAGTCTTACACTCCTATTATACTCCTACCCGATTTTTGAGGATCTTGAAGATATTGCTTGAGTCATGAAGCTATCATCTCTAGCTACATGCATTGATGCCTCCTAAAGATTCATATGACATTGCATTTGTATATCTTCTGATGATTTTGAGATGTAGAACCGCTGTGTATTATTCACGACTACAATTTTTTGGCATACCACATTAGTCATGTAGCCATGATTACTATATATATGACATGGATCTGCAGTGTACTTGATTGGAAGCCATGCTTAGTTTGTCCTGAGCATGGGTATGCCCGCCTCGATGATTATTACTATTGTTTTGTAGATGACACGCTCGCGAATACTTGTTTAGGCTCACTCGACTCAGTGCCTTCCCACTTTATTAAAGATGTTGTAATGTATTTCGGACATCATTTTCTCTTCCGACCTCACACATCAAGGGGCATCTTTTATAGTCCAAAATGCCACCACTATGAATTATTGGCCATGGTTCATCCATATACACACTTGAAAATCCCTTCTGCTGAGTTTCATTCTTAAAAACTCTTTTTTTCAAGGTGTACGCTACCTGATATATAGGCAGCCCACGTACGTACGCTACATGATATATAGGTATCCCACATACGTACGCTACCCGATACATAGACAACCTACATATGCTCACAAAAGTTGCAAAAAATTAAAAATTTTGCGCTCTCCGACGGTGTTTACGGGCTATTTTGGTTTGCATAACCATTCTTACCTCCTATACCCCTTCTCACAACCGAATAACCATCATTTCTCTATATAAAAGGGCCCTAGGGGGGTCATTTGAACATATGAAAGAAGAGGCAAGTGAACTCTGCCAAAATTTATCTCCCTATCATTCCAAGCCCTGCATCCTGTTTTGATTTTTCATCCTCAACATTCCCAATCATTCATTCTCCTTATACAGTCCATCCATTTCCCTATATTGGCATGTTGGTGGTGAGGATCTCACCTTGGGAATGGTGCACTTGGAATCTAAATAGAGGAACCCAGGCGAGGTTCGTGGAGCGGTGTTGGGAAGATTAAGGTTGTAACTTACCATCTTATTTTCAATAAAAGAGAAATATTCTCATCCCAATTCTATGTCTTTATTACTATATGGTTTTCATGACTATCTAGACTTTTAGACGATCTTGATAGTTTTTCATATGCTATTATAGTTTGTTCCGTGAAGTTGTTTCAGACCAGCTTTGGGAGGAGGCCTGCAATCTTGGAACGAACATTGACAGGAAGGGATCTACGACAGACAGAAGGAATTAAGGTACATATTTCGATCTTCTCTCTCTTCCCTTAATTATCATTAGGTCTTGTTGGATTTGGGTAGAATAGAAGCCTTTCTGTCTTTTATGGTGTCAAGGCTCTTCCTAGTCGCTAGACCCAGATTAGGGGGAATTTCCCCCATAGCAATGAAGTACCCCCAAACTTGGTGTAAACACTTTTAGAGTAACCCCAAAATCTAACACATGTCCTTAACGATCCATAAAACAAGAAGGCTCTCTTCCAAGCTCTTATGTTTTTTGATGGAACTCTCACCCTTTGGAAAGGCCTTGGGATCGTTATAATCTCTTCTTTCTTAATGGGATCTACAATGAACACAACCTTGAGGGTTAGTTCAAGTAGTCATGATCCATGCATGATATATTTCCCCCAAAATTGGGGAGGTCACGAGTTTGACTCTCTTGATCCCCTTGGGGCTAGGCTCAGTAATCAAGGTTGACTATTTATCATGTTTACCTTCCATGAATCATGGGGAAGTACTCAGAGGATTTTCCGTGAGGAATTTTCCTTGGAAAAAAATTACAATGAACATATAAAATATGCTTGGGAGCCTAAAGGGGAATGACTCCCATGGTTGATCATGCTTTCTATTATCCTCAAAATATGAATTCGAAATGCAGTCCCCACCCATCATATGGATACATAGAACAATTCATATCTTCTATAGACGTCCATAATTTTTTTTATCATGTCATTGTGTTATCCTTTATATTTACTTTATCTAGCTTCATTTTCTCACTTGAATTACACCATTGGCTCTTCCCATTACATCTAATTTGAATTGTCAATGATAATTTCACTTGGAGTAATGCACCTTGGAGGCAAATTATTATTCTTTATATGTCTTAATGAGAAGTCTTGTACTCACAATACCATAGCAAGCATAGTTGTCGAAAGTAAGGAAGGCTATTACAAACAACCAATTGGGGTGGGGATGTAATAGATAACTTTCACCAAGTGCATATTTGAAAATTCTTAGTTCCAATTCTTTTCAAACTACCTTATATCATTTCTATTCTCCCAGGGCACCAAATTAGTGGGACAATATCTTAATCCATGCATGAAAATAACAAAGATCATACTTTAGTTTTGTGGAACCTCTAGATGTATATGTATTTTCTCTAATCATAGAAGTCTTTTAAATTGTGTCACATAGGGGGTCACTCTCTGAAAAAACAAGTAATGCTTCTTAATATTGTCTCTCCTTTTCCACATATAAGGCATTTAGGATATTGCATAAATAGGACAATCATTCTTCTTTTCTACTTATAGCGCATTTAAAATATGGACTAAATAGAGAATGGGGCCACTCTTTGAAAAATAAAGAACTGCTTCTCAATATTATATCCTTCTTTTTGCCTTGGCTCTTGCTAAGTCACAAGTTATTGGTATATCTAACTTGCGGGCTATTGGATATACTGTTGGGTTATAGTGATAACTAGTAGATTTGATCCTGAGCCTAGCCCGGATCACTCTAATGAATTACCAATTTCCCATGGCAAAAAAAAATATTATCCCTCCTTTTTCACACATAGGGCATTTAAGATATTAAATGAACATGGACAATCATTCTCGTCAACATATAGGAAATTTAAGTTATGGACTAAATAGATAATTATTTATATTACTTGTGTTTGAAAAAATATTATCTCCTCCTTTTTCACGTATATGGCATTTAAGATATTAACTAAGCATGGACAATCATTCTCATTCGGGTATATGGAATTTAAGTTATGGACTAAATAGATAATCATTTATGTCGTGTTTGTAATTTACTTAATTTGGTTGTATTAATGCCTTCAGATATTTTTAACCATTAAGTTTTCTATTATGATTTATGATTGTATTTTAATGAGATTTTTTTTTTTTAATACACATATAACTAGATCTATATTTTTTCCCTGGATGGGGTGATATCGGACAAGACAGGTGGATGGCCAGATGGGCGGACACTTGGCCACATCTCTCGCCACCTCGAGCTAGCTCAGCCCGCACTCACCTCCACCATTAATCCATGCGTTTAACTCCTTGGCCGACACACCTTTGCATTAAATTGAATTTAGATCAGTTTAATGGTATGGCGCTCCAGTTCATGGGAGCGATAATGGAAATGAGCTGGATGCAGGCCCAGTCCCATCACCTTTCCCGATTCAGTGGTCTTAGGCCAGCGTTTTGGAAAGCTATGGCTCATTCGATCTCTTGGCCTCCTGAGTCTTGGCCTCCTCCTGCAAATTGTCTAGTTTTTTGCCTAGCTCTCATCATTTGGTCCACTATTACTTTTGGTTCTGGCTCGATTCCTATCCTTAGAACAACAACTATCACACACTCCATCTCTGGTTTTCGACATTTTTCCTGATGCCTCGGCTTTGAGGTAAATCAAAACAGGGGGCAGCCTGGTATGCTGCAAGAGGAAGAGGTTTGAGAGGACGAGGCAAGCCGACTCTTCCAAGCTTGCCTCAAGACTCTGTGCATGCCTCCACCCTGGAGCCTCCCCTTGCTTCATCTTGCGCCACCTACTTGGACCACCCTCCCGAACGAGCCACTTCTTCAGAATTTCCTCCTTTGTCTTCTCCTTACGCCTGTAGAGTCGAATGGTTCAACAACCATGGCAACTCCCTAGGCTTCGCTCCAAAGCTAAGCCTGTCGCCTCCTCGCTAGCCTCCACCTCCCCCTCCTCCATCCTCCACTCCCCTAGTTCCGTCAGTCCCTCTCTCTTCCTCATCCTCCCCCCTCCCCTCTCCCGACTCCCCCACCTCGTCCTTTGATTTACCTCCACCCCCTCCGCCCTCTCCTGTCTGCACCCGTTGCGCTGGGAAGGAAGCTCTCACGGACTCTTTGGATGCCATAAAGCGATCAATTGAGGACGTGAATGATGCCATCAAAGAGATGCAACACAAGGAAGAAGAACAGATTCGTCGTGAGGAGCTCTTGATGACTCTTCTACAGGATCTCAAGCAAGTTATTCTGAACATAGGTGCGCTAGGCAGGGACACCGTGCAAGACCGAAGGAACGAGCAGAGGCTCGACCCCAGATCTGGATAGTTTCTTCTTGCTCAGGTTTCCCATGTGTTTATGCTTCCAGATAGTATATCTCATAAGTTCTCTGCCCNGAACATAGGTGCGCTAGGCAGGGACACCGTGCAAGACCGAAGGAACGAGCAGAGGCTCGACCCCAGATCTGGATAGTTTCTTCTTGCTCAGGTTTCCCATGTGTTTATGCTTCCAGATAGTATATCTCATAAGTTCTCTGCCCTGCGCGGCTTCTCAGATCTAGGAATTTACAGTCTTAGCTCATTTCAGTTTTTTGTTTTTTGTTATGGACAATGTAGCATAAAGGATTTTCGCCTTGCATGGCATACTAGATCTAGTACCTTCTTACAGTTTTTCAAGTTTTGCATGGATACTGTGAACTTTAACGGCCATGTGGCAACATTAGTTTCCCACCAGGGCAATGCTGCCACAACCTCTTGGGATAGCATGGCAACTGTAACTTTTACTGCTTAGCAGGTTCTAATATATATTCTAACTTACAAAAAAAAACAAAAAAAAACTAGATCTATATTTTTTAATATTTTGATTAGATTTAATATTAGAATGTGCAACTTATTAAGTCTATCAATATCTCATTCAAAAACTATATTTTAAATGTTGATTTAGATTTCTGGAAGTAACCTGTATATGAAATGTATGAAACGTTCAGTGTTTCGAGTGGACACTCCACCCATCATTAAAGACTATAAATAAAAATATATTTATTCTATAACTTTTACTAATAAAAAATTCAAATATAATTATTTTAAAAACTTTTTCATCATAATTTTTTTAAAAATTATAAAAAGATAATATAAATATTTTTATAACTTTGAATCATTAAAGAAATATAAACACTTTTTAACATCCCACTCTTTTGGTAACCAACAAGGAGAGCTCACTCTTTTGGGAACCAAGAAGAAGAGCTGCAAAGGGCAGCATGTCAGATTGTCCATGTCCCTGCTTTTAGTCACATTGTCCATGCTTTTAATCATTAACCATCAATTGGAATTTTAAAGTGTTTTAAGTCGGGACACTAAAATTGGTATGGTCTTATGATAAAAGTAGTTTACAATAGAATTGGTATTAGAGGTTTCTACATGGTGTACCTAGCTTTTGTATTATTGAAATTTCACAATGTACACAAGAATATATGGTTACCTCAAGGTTTTTTATCTGACGTTTTTACGGTTACATTAAGGTTTTTTATCTGACATTTTTACGATTCAAATGTATTTTTATTTGAGGGCTCAATATGGTTACCTCGGTTTTTTATCTGACATTTTTACAATTCACGTATTTTTATCTCAGAACCGCAAATAATATAATCAATCTAAGAATGTCATGGAGATGTATGCATGATATGTGCTATAACTAGTACAGCTGTTGGCTGAGAACGTCGAAAGGTCAGTTAAGAACTCGTGCCATAAAACATCTGTGGTAATTTGTAATCTGTCTGTGGTAATATGAAACGTTTGGCTGCATAATTTAATCCTATTTAATCATTTAAATGTGGCAATTACATATCCTTACATTAATTTTTTAATGTGATTAGGTAAATGTTAAAAAGTAAACATGTTAACCATAATTTAATCCTATTTAATCATTTAAATGTGGCAATTACATATCCTTACATTAATTTTTTAATGTGATTAGGTAAATGTTAAAAAGTAAACATGTTAACCGATGTCTTGATAAATGCAAGAAAGTTATGAACAA
>SNQJ01S0067926.1:12591-35047 GCA_010110895.2 Picea sitchensis
CTCTTTGCAGTTACATTATTTCAACAAACCTAACTTTTCATGGCAGTTTGGTGCCAGTCAAACTCCGGGCTCCTTTCTTCCTATACATAGTCAACATCCCAAGCTATCGTTTCTGGAAACGTTACATTTTCCAGACTTGTCAAGATTATTAAATGACCCAATCTGTCATGATCCATGTTAGAATTCCATGCCGACGAAGTTGCCCTCATAAATTCCAAATTTCGAAGGTAAGCCTAACAAAGATCTGGGCGATCATGTGACCACTTTTCACCTATGGTGCTCGTCGAAATTGTTGAGAGATGACTCTGTACAATTGCGTCTATTTCAACACACTCTTATCGGTAGTGTCTTGAAATGGTACATCGAGCTAGACCGCTCAACATACTCATCCTTTGGCGAATTGGCAATGGTTTTCCTAAACCATTTCCAACTCTCTGTGAGATACGATGCCCACACCGAATTGTTGGCCAAATTTGAGCAAACAAAGGCTTACCATATCTCGGATCACATCCGATAATGGCAGTGTCAGAAGATTTTGATAAAAGTACCAGTCCCACCGACTTTCCTACTGGATTGGTTCCTTAAGTCTTTGGTACCTCAGTTATCCGAGGACGTTGCAACATCGAGAGTGTTTTCCGAGGAAGAGGCGATTATGAGAGCTCAACAACTTGAGCTGATATACTCTTAGTTTAGTTTACTCTACGATTTTTTTCCAGATGCACCACGGTCTATCCTTGACAAGGACAGACAAAAGTCTTTACCACATGACGATGGTATAGTTGGTTTAGCACAAGCTAAGCCCATTGATCAGCTGTCAAATCAATTGCAACAATTGTCGATACAATAGACAGTGGCCAGCCAGACCACTGGTTCAACTTCTCCCCCTACTCAAATGTCAGAAGTACACAGTGTGTAGTCGACAGAGCCAAAGGCCAACCAACAACCTAATGGAAACAAGAAATAGAGAAACAATAAGGGTAAGGGGGATAATAAACCCACCAATAATGATGGTAGGGGAAACACAGAGAAAATAAAGTTGAAGTATCTGTGTAACCTTTGCATGAAAGACCACCCGGCTCACCTGTTCCCTTGGCTTGCGGAGGCCCATAAGTTATTGGCGCAACAAAAACCTACTGTTAACGAACCCATTTACTCATGGGAAAAATTTGACTCAAGCCTCTTCAAGCGTGGATGGGGGAAGTTAGGGACCCCCTCCGTCTTCTAGTAATCCCTCGATCGTGAACATTTATATGATGGAAGGTGATTCTTATATAACGACTAGGGCACACAATTACAGAATGCCAAACACTGTTGAAAAGTTTAAGGAAGTTGTAAACCCATCTGTTCCTCTCCAGATCGAGAAGACGTTGGGTGAAACAATGACCTCATCCTGAAAGGGGCGTTCAAGAAATATTCCCACAATCCAAACATAAGGGATGCCCAGAACTACTCTGTGGTGGAGGATTTGTCACAAACCCCTTGCACGATGTCTTGTTTGGAGGTCCTCTAGAGTTTCCCTTCGCAAAGAAAGGCTTTTTTAGCTGCCTTAGGATCTGCCAATACTTGTAATCCAGGAAAAATCATGCTTGATACGACCCACTTAAAACCTCGTCTCCCATACCACATTGTGTTTCATATAGTAGTGGCTTACACCATGAAAATTTTTACCCAGAATATTTTCCACACGGTGGTTGATGAGGATGCCTCGACATGCATGATGTCGTTGGTGTGTTGGAAGGCCATTGGCCAATCCATTTTGTATCCTTCACCTACTCTTCTTACTTCTTTCGACAGTCGTTCTTTCAGACCACATGGTATCATCCCTTCTTTCCCCGTGCAGTTAGGGGGGAAGACCATGTGTGTAGAAGTTGAAGTGATCAATGTGCCTCTCGACTAAAAAATTCTATTAGGAAGGATCTGGACCTATGCTATGCATGCAGTGGTTGCCACATTTTTCCGGGTCTTGTTGTTTCCACATGAGGGTTGGATTGTATCCATTGATCAGTTGTCCTTCTCCTGTCCTAACCCTTCATCGGGGGAATCCACAGTCCCGATGATTGATACCCCTCAACCCGACGTCGTCAACATAGGGGTTGGTTTGTGCCCACATTTGATCGGCACTTTCGATTACCCGCCTCCTTCCGACGATGTCAAGCTCATATCAGTTGTCCCCGACCAGCCTAGGGTTGAAATTTTTCAAGTGTCTTTGTTTTGTACGACTTACTTTAATGATTTGTGGACTGTTCATTCCCCATAAGACATGATGGAAGGGACAGGGCATCATGGCATGTCCATGCCATTTTTCACGGTAGAAGTTGCATACTCTATTGTCTAGCAAGCTTCGGTCGACCCCGATCCAACTCCCACACAGGAGTTAGATCCAGTTATCGATCCTACCTGGGCTTAAGATTCTCTCACCACTACTGATTCCTTAGACTTGATATTGCCCTATAATGAGGTGATTATAGAGGCATTGACTGGTTCAGACAGACCCTGGGATGATCTCCATCACAAATCTTATTTTCTCCCGGAGTTAGGAAGAATAGAGGCAGGTGAATTTGTGTTGACTATGATTGGAGATAGGTCTTGTCCTATTAATCCTCTGGATAAAAACATAGTTTATGTCAAGGGTAATATGGAAACCATTGTTCAAACAATACTTATAGACATCTCCAGAACCCCTGGTATCGTTGAGAATGTATTCATCGGAGCAGACTACTCCACCAAAGAGATTCAGATCTATACATATTTATTTAAAGAATTTCGCGACGGTTTTTCCTGGTCTTATGAGGAAATGCCAGGCATTGATCCAAGAATCGTCAAACATGAGATAATGACTTACCCTAACGCCAAGTAGGTCTGACAAAATATTCATCCGGTTAATCCTTGGAAAGCAACAACTATTAAGGTTGAAGTAGAGAAATTTCTCAAAGCTGGTTTCATCTACCCCGTTCAATTGACTCAATGGATGTCAAATCCCGTTCCGGTCAACAAAAAGCAGGGAACAATTCGCATATGTATGGAATTCTTTGGTTTGAACAAGGCATATCCAAAGGATAATTTCCCCACCCCATTCATTGACTAGATTGTCAATGAATGCACAGGCTGTGAGGTATTTTCTTTCATGGATGGTTTTTCGGGATACAATCAAATACATATTAAGCCCGAAGACCAGCATACAACCACTTTTATTTGTCCATGGGTACATTTTCTTATCGGAAAATGCCTTTTGGCTTGAAGAATGTTGGAGCCACTTTTCAATGGGCCATGTCTTTTGCTTTCCATGATCTAAGAAACATAGTCAAGGCCTATCTCGATGATTTAGCATCACGATCTCGTAAGAGAGATGATCATCCCATGCACCTCCAAATTATCTTTGAGCCATGTATCTACTATCAGATTCACTTGAATCCAAACAAATGCATCTTTTGCATGATGTCGGGTCATCTTCTAGGTTTCATATTTTTGACAACAGGGATCATGTTCGATCGTCTAAAGGTTGAGGCGATAGTTCAATTGATTCCCCCATGCACAGTTTCTCATCTTCAGAGTTTACATGGAAAATACAACTTTCTTCGGTGTTTTATCGCAAAATATGTTGAGATCACTAAAGGGTTCATGCGTTTACTGAAAAAGGATGCTCCTTTTTATTGGGACGAAGCTGCTCAACGCTCTTTCAAAGATTTTAAATGCACCTTTACATCTATCCCTTTGCTTCAACCACCCAATTATAATAAATATTTCTTATTGTACTTGGCTGCTACAGAGTCGACCATCGGTATGGTCTTGGTTCAAGAGGATGATCTGATTGAAGAGAATGTGATTTATTACCTGAGTCGAGGCTTGGTTGGACCATAACTCAACTACTCCCATGTTGAGAATTTTGCATTGGCAACAGTACATGTTGTCCAGCGGTTCCATCATTATATCCTACTTCGCAAGACCACCATCGTTGTCGTGGTGAATCTGTTTCAATACATGTTGACACGACGTGTAATCGACGGAAAGATCAGTAGATGGATTGTGATCCTCTGAGAATTTGACTTGGATTTTGTTTCCTTGAAATCCAAAAAGTCGTTGGTATTTGCGGAACTCATCTTGGAACTTCCGATCAAGTCAGGTGATGTTACACCCGAAGAATCACCGATTAAAGAAGATATTTTTCTAATTTCATCTTCGGAACCCTAGTATGGAGATATACTAGTCTATATCCAGACTTTGAAGTTCCCCACCTCTTCTTCTGGCGATGAGCATCGATGTATACGCCATCAGGAAAAAAACTATCTCATTCTCGATGACACTTTATATCGTCGAGGTGTAGATTGCATCCTTTGTCGATGCCTCACTCATGAAGAAGCGGAACTCGTTCTTAATGACTTCCACACTAGAGCATGTGGTGGTCATTTGTCTAGGTTGGCAACAACCCAAAATATTCTACGATCCGTTTACTTTGGCCGATGTTAATCAAAGATTACATTGAATCGGTCAAGAAGTGCCACCTGTGTCAGATATTCTATCGGAAGATGAGGGTACACCCTGTTCCCATGTTTACCATCATTACAGTTGGTCCCTTCACCAAGTGGGGAATTGATTATACTACATGCCACCCGGATTCAGCCAGGGGGCACCGTTATATCATCGTAGCAGTATACTACTTAACAAAGTGGGTCGAGGCTATGCCAACATTCAATAATTATGGAGAGATAACAACTCTCTTTATGTTTAACCAGATAGTAGAAAGGTTCGACATCCCGAAGGATATTGTCACTGACCATGGCAATCAATTTCAGAATAAAATGATGTCTGAGTTACCATCAAATCTTGGGTTGAGGAAAGAGAATTCATCACCCTACTACCCACAAGCGAATGGTCAGGTGGACGCTGTGAATAAGTCCCTCAAGACTATTTTGCAACGAACGATCAATTCATCCAAGTCAAATTGGCATTTGATGTTGTACTTAGTGTTGTGGGCCTACCGAACATCTGTAAATACTGCAACCTGTTTCTCACCTTTTAAACCTGTTTACAAGATGGAAGCAGTCTTGCCAATAGAGTGTCAGATCCCATATCTAAAGTTGGAAGCACAATTATTTCCAGACACTTCAACACTTGAGGAATGCTTATTATATCTCAATCAGCTCGATGAGCAACATCGTGATGTAGACTTGGCTAATGAGGCTCACAAGCAACGAGTCAAGTTTCAATATGATTGGTTCGTTCATCCTTGGATTTTCTCTGAAGGTGACCTTGTCCTATTCTACGACCAAGATAAGGATCCCCTGGGGGCAGGCAAGTTCAAACCCATGTGGTTCAAACCTTTCATTGTGAAATAGGTCTTAAAGAAGGGTGCTTATCGTCTGGTTCACTGTGAGGGAAAATATTTAGTGGAGCCTAAAAATGGTCTTTACCTCAAGAAGTGTTAATCATAGGTCGGTTTCCTCGAGTGACTTCTTGTACATATGTATATTTCTTATACAGTTAGTTTTTGTCTTTTTGTTTTATGAACGTGTCATTATTTATGTCATCTTTTTCATTGTGGCAGATGTCAAGTGAATCATAAGTGTTCATTGGGTTCGTGGACGACACTATCCAACACACTCAGAGGCATGCTTGCACATCTTGGGTCATTTTTACGCCTCAAGTCCATTTTCTATCTTCTAGAGGTATATGTTTAGGTGACACCACAAACAATGTTTCCAAATACAACGCAGTAATAGAGTTATTCCGTGACACTTTTTTGTATGGTATCTCTCACCTCCGGGTCTACTTAGATGCTCAGATGGTTGTGTCCCAGTTAAATGGGTTTTACCGTGTTTATGATCCTACTCTACACCGATGATTCCTTAGGGTACGTCTCTTAGAACGATGCTTCGATTACATTACGTATATCCATGTTCCTAGGAGATTAAATCAAATCACAAATATTGTAGCTAATCATGTATTAGATTGGCATATTGCACACACATAAAAGAAGTACACACATACACATGTACATACATTGTAAAACTGTAATCCATAAGACATAAAAGATGTAAATATGCATATATATATATATATATCAAAAGTCTCAGAGTACATAGGTGGGTGCGAATGCCTCAAAAAATAATATGTCCAGTACACATCACGAGGATTATGCCCTCAAAAATATACAAACAGTGCCCTCAGCCCATAGGTGGTCCATCCTAGCTAAGCATTGGACCTATTGGCCCTACCATAGTGAACAACAACGTTTTCCAAATGCTGGAAGAGCTGGACCCAGGTCCGTGGCACCCCAACTATGTGAGGCTACATTGATGGAGGGAGATCCTCGATCTTGGCCATGGGAACTACATGAGTGAGCGCGGTGAGGTTCCTCTCCACCCGTCTCAAAACTCTCTCATCCTCTCTAGCTGGAGGTCCCCCTACTGTTGTTGTTGTTGGTCTGGCAGCTACGGCTGGTACCGCCTCTGGTCGAGGACGTCACCTGGTCCTCATGAATTCTGCTGGATGCATTGGCCCCATGTCTATATATAATAGATACATAGTTGTCAGATACTCTGGTACACATAAAAATGATATATATAAAAAGAAACTAAAAAAATAAATAACTTTAAAAACAAACATACATATCTCTCCTTGCTCCTCTCCAGGAGGTATGGGCATGTATGGGTCCCTGGAAAAGTTGATCCTGGCATAGGGGTAGTCCTCTATCGTCGAAATCTTTCGTGCCCACCAGTAAAAAAAAGTGTCGTCAAAAGGCCTTTATGGTCCTCCCTCCCCCATGTCATAGAAACAATGTCGCCCATCTACACACTTTTGGGGCAGAGGCCACATGCCCCCGCACTGTCTCTCGCTAACTGAGACTAGGTACCCTCTCAAAGAAGAATGAGCATAAAATGGTCCCAAATATGAATTTTTTGTTACTCCGCCCATGACACTCAGTGAGATGCCTCTTCATGCAGTATAGCATGGTTGTTCTCCAGTCGAATATTCACTCATTTAAGCACTTCACTACACAATTCATGTGCACTTGGGAGGCCTGATGTAAGGCCACGAATCCAGTAATCAACTCAATAAGTAAAACTATCAATTTTAGTGATAAGTTGGTAATCTTGTGGATTGGCACCTGAGAACCTACTTTCTCAATGCCGACCTCACAATATAGTCTGATCAGCTCGACGATGTTGTGGGGCTCAAGGGGAAATGATCGCAAGTTGACTGGTTCCCCTCTCCTCGAGAGGTCAGTCAAAAAGTAAATTTCCTGATTCATTGGAGTCAAAGAATACCCCTCAATCATAAATTCCTCAACGTCGAGGTGTCAATAGTCTACCAAGCCATTCAGTCGCCTGGGTTGTGCCCTCATGAATGGACACCAAAAGAGCTTCCATAACCCGCATTGTCTCAATGCGGCCATAACTGTAGGGTCCTCATCAACCAAGATATCAATGTCTTCATGCTCCCTCTCTCTCCAGTGGTCATACATCCTATCAAATGACAAGTTCATGGAGGAAGTTAGCTCCTGTATTTTCATTTTTTCTATATTTTTGAGGGTGTACGCGGGATGTCTTGGACACAGTCGCGTATACATATGGGCATATTGTTTTCTACCCACAGGCATATGCGGGTTGTCCTTGGATAACTCGCATACACGTAGGGCCGCCCCTTTTGATTTGTAGTTACTTGGTCTGATCGGAAGTTTGTTTCGTCCTCTTAGGATCCCATAATCAACTTTTTTAGCAAAGGGGTCTATTTAGCATTTTGGTTAATTCTCAATTTGCAATGGTCATAATGAGCTGCCAGCTTCTATTTATAGACGTTTTTGGCCTTTTTTGCCACTTTTTCGAACCCTTTTGTCTTTTTTTATGGCTTGGAAATCATTTAACGTGGTTCTTGGGTTTCTCGTTGGATGTCACAATACACTTCACTTTTGGTTTGGAAAAACAATTGGGAGATGGGTCACCTTTAAAGATTCTTTGGTAAGAGTCATTTTTCCAACTTTTTGCATTTAAGTTAGGATTCCACCTCTACCTTTTTCATCTCGTTGTCTTTTCCTCTTTTCCATAGGATCGATCCCACCGAATTGCAACACGAAACCATCATTGTTTCTTAAGAAGTGTCATAATTTAGTGGTAGATCCTACCTCTACATGGATACCCTAGGTAGATCCTGGCTGCATTTTGGTGTCCATTCCGTCATTAATGATTTTAGGTTCAGGAGTCCTTCATTGGTCATGTCCATGATTACAAGATTGAGCCTCATAACGTCTGATATGTCATCACTCTTGACCTCACCCTCAGGACTCCCAAAATATGAGTCATCTTTAAGCCCTTTTCAGACTCTCTAAACATGAAAGGATTGTTGAGCGATCTTGTTGTCCTTCATGCTCGCCAAAATAAAAATTTAAGGCCCATCTATCCGGCAGTAGTTTACCAATTTTTCGGTCTGAATGGTTAATTGTACGAACAAAGGTATACTCTAGGAACTTCGGTTCGCTAGAAGAGTATTCTCAGGTATAAGTTTAACCCTTTTTCAGGCCCGAGGGACTAAATTTACGAAAAAAGAACCCCCACGAAGTCCACAGTTAAGCTCTTTCTAGACTCCCTAAAATTGAAAAATTGTCGAGTGACCTTGTTCCTTCACACTCGTTAAACTGGTCCAGAAGAACATCCCCTACGGAGTCCATAGTTAAGCTCTTTTTAGACTCCTTAAAATTGAAAATATCGTCGAGTGGCCTTATTCTTTCACACTCGTTATTTGGTTCAGAAACAAATCTACTGGCATGAGTTTACCCCTTTTTCCGACCTGCATATTAAGGAGGAAAAAGGTACACCTCGGGAGATTCATCTCGCCGAGATAATTCTCCTAAGTAGGTTTATACATTTTCAAGCTAAGGAGACTAAATCTAGAAAAAGGTTGTGAGTCCATAGTTAAGCTCTTTTCAGACTCCTTAAAATTGAAAAGATTGTCAAGTGATCTTGTCTTTGTCACACTCGTTAAAATGGTTTTTAATAGACATCTTTTCGATGCTAGTTTTCCCCTTTTTTGAATCGACTAGACTACCTTCGAAAAAGGTACCCCAGCAGAGTCTTCTTTATGCTTTTTCAGACTCTCTAAAATTGAAAAACCACCGAGATTACCTTCTATGGGCTTGTGAAAAATACATTGAAGGGGTTTCATCGTGTCTTATTAATCACATTTGCATCCCTTCTTTTTTGGACTAATTTCGGCTCCATGTTGCTCTCAATTGAACCTTTGAAGCATGCCTTATATGCAAGCCTTGTAGCACTTTGCCTCTACATCTTGACACCTTGAACCATGGAGGAATTTTCTTGAGTGTCCTTTCCCTGCACATCTCTCCTTGCTTTGAGCATTAATGTGTTCCTTGTGCTTGGAACTAGTATGCTTGTGACACTCATTCCTCCTTTGTAACGTATCATTCTTTTATTCTTTTTCAAGCTATTCAAAAATATTGAAAAAGACAAAAAAATAAAATATACCCCAAAAAGAGGATAGTAAAAGTATTTTCTTTTTATTGCAGCACAATGAGTTTCCCTTGGACAAAGCACATCCTTTCATTTTTTCATCAAGATTTGGGATTTAATATGACCTTAGGAAGTTTTTCTTGCTACATAGAGTTGTGTCCTCCTCTATTTGGTTATTCTTCCAAACATATGGAGAGTTTGTGTTGCCTCCTGCATCGTGAACATATGTCAATGTCATGCTACCTGAGTCGGATCATCTGTAGTGATATTGTCCAAGGGAATTTTTACCCAACCTGAGTTGGCCTTTCTACAATTTGTCTCTTGACCTCATGCTCGACCATCCTGAAAGTCCAATCAAGTCCTTGTTCAAAATCATTGAAGTTCTCTGCCTAATCACTGAGATCCTCTTGTCTGTTCCCGACGAGCCATTGAAGACCTTTGGGTAGTGAATTTGTACATTCAAATTACACTCCTACTCGATTTTTAAAGATTTTGAATTAGTTACTCGATCTCTGAAGGCCTCATCTCCAGCCATCAGGCATCATTGGCTTCTTGAAGATGGATACTATACATGTATATCTTTGATTTTGAGATGTATATCTGCTATGTGTTGCTCGCAGATACACTTTATATAGTTATATGACATGGATGCAGTGTATTTGATTGGAATCCATGATTTATTTCATCCTGAGAATGGGTATGCCTGCCTCAGAGAGACAATTTTTTTTTTTACAGATGGCACCTCCCGAACTCTAGTCCCGAGTTCACTCGCTTCGTACGTTGGTGAAGATTTGTAATGTATTTTGGCCATCAGATACTCTTCTGACCTCACACATTAGAGGGTATTTGTTATAACCCTAAATTTCACCATACATGTATACCTTCCATGTGGCCCTCTTACTTGCTATTTTTGTCAAGCCATCACTAAGAAGCTCTTCTTAAAAACATTATTTTTGAAGAAGTACGCGCCCTGCACCACTACTTCCCACGTATGTACGCTAGATGCACCATTAATTCTTGCGTATGTACGCTAGCTGCACCACTACAGCCCACATATACTCACAAAAGTTGTAAAAATTAAAAAGTTGCAAGGAATTCATTGAGATTACGGGCTATTGGGTAGTTTTCCAACTATCCCACCACCTATAGCTCGTAACTCAACCGAATAACCATCCTTTTTGTCGTATAAAATGAGGTTTTTGGGTCTCATTCAAAATATAAGCATAATAATAGTGAAACTCTACCCATTTCACATCCCCTCCTTTCCCCAAGAATTTGCAGCCACCTTGTGAGATTTGTACCAGAATTTCCCATTCTTGCCTTTTTCCTCCATCATAAGTCTATTACATTCCCTAGAGAGAGGTTGAGAGGAGAAAGATATGTGGAAGCGCAGTTGGAGCTTGGAACAATTTCGAGGAGCAGTTATCGATCTCATTGTAAGTAAACTTTGTGATATCAATAAAAGGAATACTTTTTCTATCCCAAAATACGATGCGTTCAATATTTATGTTTGATGTATTCTTTATTCTAACATCTAACCCATAATTCACATATGATATGCATGTTTGTACTTCCCTGTTTATTTGTTTGTGAATGCAGGTCAGCCTTGGGAGGAGACTTATAGTCAACGGAGCAATCAAACGTGAAAGGATCGACACTAGATGCAGAATTAAAGGTAAATTTACCGAATATTTTTACTTTGTATTTCATGCATGAATGTGGGGTATATTTGGGTTAGTCTAAAAAGTAGGAGACTTTTATATGGTTAGATCTACCTACATGTTAAACCCTAGTGTAGTCCATAGGGGGTTTTCCCTCTATAACAATGTGTTTCCATCAATGACAAAGGGGGTGATTGTTGGACATAGTGTCATTAATGTGTTGTCATTGATGTCGAACAGTAGGACAATATGCAAATATTAAAGCTCAGGAGGGTTAGCGAATGAAGATCAAAGCTTAGAAGAGATCACACGCATTGCAGAAACATGATCAGATCAAGTTAGGACTATTGGATACGCAAGCGCCAGATCAACGACAGGGATGGATTACAGAGGGTAAATTAGAATTAAACAATGTGTTATTCCCAATCCCACAATGAGTCTAGACCGTCAGATTACAAGAGAAGAATCATTGGAGGACTAGTCAACGATCAGTTCAAATCAGGATCATTGGATACATAAGCACCAGATCAACGACAGGGATAGATTGCAAAGAGAGAAAGGAGAATTAAACAATGTGTTATTTCCAATCCCACAATTATTCTAGACCGTAAGATCTTATAGACTCAAAGATTGGCAACTATGGTTGATCCACCAAACGATCAGATTAAGTTGTGAACGTTAGATATGCAAGGACATATCAAGGGTGAGGATTGATTTCAGAGTGCAAAGGGAGAATTAAAAAATGTGTGAATTCCAATCCTGCAATTATCCTAGACCATCGATATTCACCCGCCAAATAGATCTATGGTTGGCATCAGTCCCACTACCAATGAGAAGTTTTTCCATTGTGGATCTCGACGATAGGCTTAAACCTCGTGCTAGTTGGGACCTCACAATCATCCCTAATCGTTGATCTACTCCTAGACCATTCTCGACCAATGGATCAAGTTGAGTGGAAGGATAGAATAAGAAATGCAAAAGGGTTGAGATCCTGAATAACCAAATTTTCGATAGTTGTTGGATCAATTAAGTGGAAGAATAGGATAAGCAAAGAAGAAGAGTCATTGGATTTAAACCAAGGCAAAGAAACATCACAGACAGATCGATTCATCAATCTAATATCATGATCAATGAACAACAGTCATTTCGGGTTAAAATTTGTGAGGAGGTTACACTTCAAGGAATCTCACTTCGAAAGAACTGGGAGGTGGAGAAATCGAATTACCCGAAGTCTGAAAGGCCAAAGTCTCGAAGTAGATATGATTAGTGTGATCAGAGGAACACTTTGGTAAGTATCATGACCGTTAGATCAAGGAGAAGAATATGTGCCACATTGGGAGATCTACATCAGCAGATCACATCAGCAAGGACATGTGGCACAATGAGATAATGACAAGTGTCAAGATGAAATCAACATTTCAAGTACGTGTAAATCACGAATCTAAGTGACACGTGGAAGCTACTCGACTGATGCCACATCATCAAGTGATGCCATCAAGTTACGTCACTCCGGGAGTTTTAATTTGGGAGTTTCACCACCAGTAAATGACCTAAGTCCCGAAGTCCCAAATTCTGAATTGTCGAAGTGGACATGAGTCGTCCGATATGAAGAACACTTCGGGAGAGTTCTCAATTGTTGATCAAGTACAGTGGAAGGATAGTGTAAGTGGAAGTGTTAACTGACAGCAAGCGGTCTCCACCATTTTATGACTTATTCAGCAGGTGATCACTTTGGAGGAAAATGGAGCAGCGATTATTCAAACCCTCGAAGTCTCGAAGGATGAAGTCCCAAAGTGGAAATGAGTCATCCGATTTGAAGAAAACTTCGGGAGCATTCTCAACCATTGAAGATTATGGACACACATCTGTTATTCGGGAGATTTTTAAAGAGGTTGGAAGTCACGAAGGTTGAAGTCTCAAATTCCCAAAGTAAACGAGAATCATCCATCTCATCAAGAGATTAAAACGTGATCATTGATATCAATAAGCGATCATGCACTCGCCTAGCCTAGCATCTCATCAGCTCCTGTGGTCATATGGAATAAGAAAAATAAAGGTAAAATATTATGCATCGCTTAAATCAATAAGCCCGTGGTTTTGCATTGTCGGTCATATGTAATGGTTTGAAGGAAGTGCCTCAGCAAAACTCAAGTTTTGTAGTAGTTGCAGTGATTATGGTTAAGTTAAATGAAGAGGTGTGATGGTCCAAACGAAAGGACACAATGCATTATAACTCTTGTTGTTTTGAAGATTATATAAATGAGAAAGAGTGGTGAGAAGAATGTGTCTTTGTAGTCTGAATCAGAAGATATATTAAATCATAGAAGCAGAGAGAGAAGCAATGAAGACATGATATAGAAGTTTTCCAGATTCAAAAATTAAGGGTGGTTGGGTGGTGAAAGGGTAGGTTGGAGCCTGCAGGGGAGTAGGTGCTTCCTTGTCAGCTGTAGCTAACTAAACAGGGGGTTGAATCCTCCTACCGGTTGGTGCTGGTGAACAAGGGTGTGGTTGCATCCTGACCAATTGGTGCTGATATAAGAGGAAGAACATATTCCTTCTATGTAACATGTAAAACAAAAATTTTCAGTTAATATAAAAGTGTTTGTGGTTTTCCCAATTGGGTTCCATGATAAAATATTGTGTTAAATTATTTTTTTCATTAACAAAAGAAAAATGATAAAATTATTGTGTCACTGATTCACCCCCGTCTCTCAGTGACAAGATATGATCCTTAAATATTTGTGACAGATAGATCAGATCGAACACATCGAATTTGTACTTTACTCAGCTATATTAAAATAAATTACATTCCCCGATGTCATCATGAAATCATCCAGCTCCAAACATTAAAGTGGTTCTTTAATTACAATTATTTTCAAAAGATTTTCATGATACACCTTTTTCAAAATTTAAAATTCTCCAAAATGCGCGCTAGTGCTCCTAGTTTTCTTCCACTCGTGCTTTGTTGGAGATGCTCCTGCATCACCTTTAAATATATATAGGTGGAATATGACAAACCTATTCCGATACTCTATGATAACTCTAGTGCTATCAATATCTCCAAGAATCCAATAATGCATTCCAAGATGAAGCACATTTCGATCAAGTTTCACTTTCTATGGGAATAGGTTATAGAGAAGAACATCAAGATAGAGTACATTTGTACAAAAGAGAAGATTTTAGATATCTTCATCAAACATCTTCTAAGGGAGAGCTTTGAGTATCTTTGAAAAAAACTTGGAATGGTTTCTACCCCACAGTGATCCACACGGCATCAGGCACAATAAGATAGGGGGAGATAAACAAAAGAGATGAGGAATCTAAATAAAGAATCTTTTTGAATGATTTGCATATACATCATATATTTTCATGAGGAAGCACCATGAAGAGAAAGAAGAGGCTTGTAGATAGGGGGAGCATCCCCAAGGAGAATTACCCTTTTCCATTGATGTCAAAGGGGGAGAGAAATAACATATGCATGGAAACAAAGAGAAATATTAGATGCATGGAGACAGGGGGAGTGATGGTCACATGGTGAGCGATTATCATAGGGGAGCATGAGAAGGAGCACGAGTGTTACCATGTGATTGATGTTTCCATCAATTCCAAAGGGGCATATTGTTGAAATATTGGTTTTCCTTGATATCAACACTTGAAGAAGTTCGGTATCCCCAAAGGTATGTTTATGGAGCCCAAAGTTGATCATGGAAAAAGTTCATGAAGGATAGTGTAAATGAAGGTAAATCACTCATGGATGGATATTCCTCGTCGTGTCATTTTCAGTGATAGTTAGTATGCCATGTGGTTCCTCACAGTTGAAGATTTATGTCCTTGTGAAGTTTGAAGTCCCAAAGAATGGTTAAGAAACCCCTAGTTAGTTACAAGTCGATTAATGAAAGGATAAAGTGGTTGTAACAAGAAATTCTAGAAGCCCCTAATATTAAAGAGAGAGGTTACTTGGAAAAATTATAAGTAAACCTCAAGGATTATCTCATAAGCGCATTCAATCATTCATTCTATTAAATATTTTCTTGTGAGTAAGTGATCTATTAGCAAGTTTGTGACGACGAAATATGAGGTAGCGACAAGTGAGAAGTAATGAGGAAGTTTTAGGGTTTCATAGGAGAGCATATATTTATGAGGAAACCATATTTTGGTTGACCCCCGTGGTTCACACTACTAGTGTCCCATGATTTTTCTAGGGCTCATCACATGAGGCCCCGCTAGACAGTAGGTATTGGTCCTATGAGGACAAGACAAATCTGAGTAGGACAACTAGGTTCAGGCTGCACCAAGGTTTGAAGGTACAACATGTTTGTGATATGGTATGATATGGTATGCTACAAGTTTCATGAGTAAAGGTATATTTTCTATGTGTTTGTTTGAGGATTGCTTCATGTATGGTATGGCATATGATAAAGGAATATCTTGGAGGCCTCTTGGGCATAGGGTTGCATAAGGTTGAGGTGATATATGCTTGATACATATTGTTGGTATTTGGTCTATGGATGTTATGGTTCTTTTTTAGAGGAACACCTTTGTGATATTATCTTGAGGCACATTCTTGTATATCATTGATGATATGGTATTGATACATGGTATATGACTATATACTCATCATTGTTGTTATGGTATCTACATTTGGCATATATTATGGTACATGATTGATGAATGTTACACTACATTTATTGGTACAAAGTTGATGCATGGTATGGTACAGGTTTTGGTACAACATATGTTGATGATCTATTATAGGTTGATGGTACAGTGATATTTATAGGTTGATGGTATAGTGATAGTTACAGGATGATGGTATAGTGATAATGTCAGGTTAATGTGATAGTGGAAGTGGAAGTGACATTGGTAGTGATTGTGGTAGTGACAATCTAGTCTACATTTATATTTCAGGGCAGAAATATGGGGAAAGGAAAGGGGGTTGTAGCCTCCTTCCAGTTAGTGTCAGAGAAGATAGGGAGTTTGATATTACTTTAGTTTGGAGCCTCAGAATCATAGGGTTGTAGCCTCCTTCTGGTTGGAGCCAGAGAATTCAAGGAGTTGTAGCTTCCTTCAGGTTGGAGCTTGTAAATAGGGGGTTGTAGCCTCTTTCCAGTTGTAGATGGAGAATTGGTAATTTGGTGCTTCCAATGAATGTATTATTTTTATATATAAGAAAAGAATTATGTGGTTTTCTCCCATTTGGGTTTCCACATATATTCGGGTGTACTATGTTTTGTGGATGTCTATTATGGTCTGTTGATTTATACTGCTCATGATATATTGATGATATACTGCTGATGAAATTAATGATTACATGTCGTGGTTAAAAGTGCTAATAAAGTGCTCATACTGATTCATCCCCCCTCTCATTATTCCAACAAACCCTTGAAAAATTGGTCTTCTTCAAGTTCTACTAGTTCTGATAGTCTCTTCTCCATTGTGCCAGAATATGTAAGCTCTGCCATCACAATAATGCCTAGACTCGGTACAATAAACTCCATAGGAATCAAAACTTCTTGACCATACATCAATATAAATGGAGTCTATCCTGTCAACTTCTTGTTTGTAGTCCTATATTCCCATAACACTCTTGGAATTCTCAAGTCCCAGTTGTCTCAACTTACATTACAAACCTTTGTCAATGCTTGTTTTGGGATCTTATTGAATGATTCTACTATTCCATTTTCCTAAGGATGGTATGATTTACTCTTATGATGATGAATCTGAAACTCCTTTGTCAATGTTGAAATCATCCTATTCAGAAAGTGAGTTCCATGATCGCTCATAAGTATTCTTAGGCATTATTGACGCTTGAATATGTTAGGACCAAAACAGAAACCTCACGAGGATGCAAATCCTCCTATGTTTTTATAGAGGTGGTACTCCTCTGTTCAAGATTTGTAAGATGTGGTACTTTATGAGAAGTCCGTCAACAGAAAGTAAAAGAGATATAACAGGAAATGGAAAATATTTTATTTTTCATTTAAAAGAGAGCTCCAAAGAATGGACCAGGAAACACACACATATTCATACATTTAAAGAAAATAAACAACATTCCTCACATCCATCATAGTAGGGTTAAAGATTTTTGATCACATAAAAACTAAAAGAAAATGATTTGCATACATAAGAGAACTTTGAAAGAGTGATACATGGGTGGATCAAATGAAGATAAAAATATATCAACCTCAAATACTTTATATCCAAAAAAAACTGGGTTACAAAGTACAGTCGAGATTGTTCCCAAAATATTTCTCTTGGAATTTCTAAAAAATATATAGTTCAATACATATTATCTAAAATTAAAATGCGTTTGTCATAATGACTAGGATTGGGCCTCCCACGGACCATAAATAAAATATGTATACGAATGAATTTCGTAGAAATAAGAAAGTCAACGGTGAAAGGCAGCAAGACATCGAAAGAAGAAAAAGGAAAATATCAGTCTTCGGTTAAACCTTTCTATTTAAAGAGGTGGAGTAACTGGATGAAGAGCTTGATAAAGATGAAAATATGTGATCAGTAAAAAATTATTATGATGGTATCTCATGGTTTGTCACTTGATCCCTGATGTCCTTTTATGGCTTTCCTTGGTGGTTATAGGAACTATCTCAACTGTCCTTTTCCCTTCATTGGTAAGATTCTCGACAGCCTTTTTGAACCACTCCTTAATGTAGCTCCTCATTGGTGCCACATTGATTTCATGATGGATTTTTATATTGAAGATTTCTCCTTCCAAGTCCCTTAGATGAATCGAAATGTTCCACAAAGCTTCCTCAATATCTTGAATTTTGATAGAATAATTAACTATCCAGTTTTCCATGTCATCTTCACCATATTCAAGAATGCCATAGAATTTTTCAAATGACAACCCTTTAAAGATCTCAACTTGTTCATCAAATGCTTTCTTGGTTAAGAACAATGAGTTGAGAATCAATTTCAGGTCTTGGACTTCATCGGTGCTGCCAGCTAGATCTATCTCATTTAGCTTCTTGAATAGTTCATCTCTTCTAGTTATGCCCTAGCTACATGCTTGAACGATACCATTCAGGTTTTTTACTTTTTCCTTCCAGCATGCGTTCAATTGTTTTATTTGGTTCGGGGAAGGGAGATCCTCCTCTCTTATTTTCAATTCTGTCATATAAGTAACTTTAACACCAAATGGTAAAACTGCATCTAGGTAGAAACCTTGCTCATTTTTCAAATCTATTTGCAGATATTCATGAAAAGCATGTGGTCTTGTTGCAAAAGAGACCATGCTCTTTGACATCTCCCAAGGCTTTGTTATTAATTCCATTCTTTTCTTTATATTCTTTTCCACATAGCCTTAGGATTATGTGAGAAGGATTGTCAATCCTTTTAACTTTGTCGTAGATGCGGTAGGCCCGATCATTGGTAAAGGACTAGCAAGCATTAGAAGAGGCATTAGAGCTCCCTCCAATTCTTTGATTTTCTCCTTTAACCTGACATTCTTCACTTCAAGGCATTCAATAGAGTTGTTTAGCACATCTTCAGTTGCTCGATGTATCTGAGAAATTTAGGAAGGTCGCATGTTCCATAGGCTAATATCTGGGCGATATTTTTCCTTCTGATTCTTTACATCTTTTTTCTCAATAATCAAATTTTTGGATTCGCTGTCAAAAACAGTGCTCTGAAATGCAAAAGACTCTTCTTCTTCGAAGGTCTTAGTCTTAATTATTTCCATCTAAGGGTTGTGGTGTGTTGTGTTTTCTAGATGGTCGACGTTGGGGAACACTTTCTCGATGTCAATTCTGAGTTCCATATCCTCAAGGGAGAGGTCGTGGATATCAATTTCTCCTCGAGGTCCCTCCTCTTCTTGCACAATGTTTTTTTCGTTTCTTCCTCAAGGTAAGTTTATGAGAAATTTCATTTTTTCTGAAAGGAGGGTTCTTATCTCCTCCTCTGCCTAAAGAACTATGGGTGAATTTCTTACTTGGGTAGGCCATTGGAGAGTTTCTCTGAGATGTTGTACTTTTTGGTGTGAAATTCGAGGATTGGGCACTTTTATCACCTGGACCTTTTCCTCTCTTCTTGTACGACTCATTGGTGCTGAGTATTATCTCCAGGTAGTTGGTGACATGAGCAGGAGTACCTGAGGAATTGTCTCCATCTTCATTCAAAATAGTGTTTATGAAAGAATTGTTGAAACCAATATCCAATAGATGTTCTACAAAAATACCATTAGGGTCGAACCCTTTCACTTTTTCAACATATTTTAAATTGAGGCTGTGGAAATGGCATGTGAATTCATCAATCTTGTTCATATTTTTTAATATGAAATCCCCAACTTTCTGTAACAACCCTAGCTAAATGATTGCTTAAGATTTACCAAGTATAATTAATTAAATAATTAACTGTCCTAATATGTATTAGTTAAATAATGATTATTTATTAATAATATTAATTAATTAATTACTTATTGTTTAATATATGTTGATTAATTAGTTAATTGATTGATTAACACATTTAATGTTTAGGGTAAAGAATTAAATACTTAATAACTTTTAATTCATTAATATAAAACTTTACGTATGCAGGGGGATGAAGCAATGAATGGAGGGATAAGGTGGGTGGCATTAAAGGAGGGTAGGAGGTGGTGAATGGAAGATGATATGAGGGGGAGAGGCATTCGGAAAAGGGGACTTTTTTGGAAATTTGGGGGAGGAGGAAGCATTATTGGAGATTAGAGACTGTATTTCCTGGTTGGCATTTTCTGGTTTTGGAGTTTGGGTGGACTGTTACAGGGGTGCACCAGGTTGCTGGGAGTTTTAGGCTCAGGGGCCAGGAATCCTCACGGAATCTTGGATCTAGGGAGCCGGATAGGCTCTGTTCCTAGCTGGCTGGGAGGAAAGATTTAGTTTTGGGCAGAGTTTGGGCAGAGAAACAGAGAGGACAACCAGAGATTAGGGAATTAGCATCAGATAGAGGTATGTAATTTCATGAATTTACTGTGTTATGTGGTTAATTAAATTTACTTTCATGCTGTTGATAAATTTAATTTATGTTGAATAATCAATTATTATAAGTTAATGATGAAATTGTATAGCATATAATTTTATTTATTCTTTATTTTAGTGTGTGTTTTATAAGGCTCTGTGGGGACAAAAACCTTACACTTGGTATCAAAGCTAATGTTTAAAATCTGGGGCCAAGGGCCTACCCACCTACTCAGAATTGACCCAGAAATAAACCATAAATACCTTAGAAACTATTGTAAGTTTGAAGGAGGCATGTTCACCTTAGAACCTGTAAGAAGCCTCACTTGTATGTAAGAAGCCTCTCACCTGTATGTAAGAAGCCTCACCTATAGAAGGAAGTAACATTAAGATTGATCTATAAAAGAGGTAGAGAATACATTTAGATATATATATAAAAGTCAGATGAAAGAAATTTGTGAATCTTGATATACATATCTATATGTATAAAAACAAAAAAAAACAAAAATTAATTAAATAAATAATTCTCCCTGCCCCCACTATCCATTCAAAGATTCCTAGGAGGCTTCAGCAAACTTCTTTGATACCATGATAATTTTTTCTAACACATGGTGAACATATTCTACTCCTACAGTTAACTAACACAATCTGGATTTAAATGCTAATAAAAACTGCAATCTGAATCTTAATCGAATCTATAAACACACAGTTAGAAAACATACAATGTAACACATAGATTATTGTTAAGAACCCCTATTACTGATACTCCATTACTGCAGAATAAAAATCTGCTATAGGAAAATTCTATAGACATAATTTTATGTGGAATAAATAAAACTAAAACTCTCTAATACAGATCCATACCCTAACCCTTTCTCTTATATAACTAAGAGGGGACACCTAGGTTTACAAAAAATAGATCTATTGCTTAGATCTCAAGATATGCATGCAAGAGAGTGTGCTCCAAAGAGGATTTGTGCCCTATCTAAAAAAAAAACAAATTTAGAAAGATTGCTAAAAATAAAACAGACTGCCTCATCTAAATTTAGTGCCTTATCTCTAAATTGAAGACTAAGGATAAACCTATCCTATTCAATCTATAGATGGTGCACGCATGCATGCATGTTCCCTCACTGCTGGAATACTAAAATTAGTGATATGCCCTCACTATCTATTTATCTGCCATAAGTGCTCTAACCCAGTAGAAAATGATCCTATTCTTTTGAATGGAAAGAGTCCAGGGAGATGCCTTGGCTATCGCAATATTGGAATCTGAGCAGTTACCATTATTCTTTTGTTTTTCTTGTCCTCTTTTTCAGGATTATCATCCGGAGACTGAGAAATACTTCAATCCAAGAGTACCTTTGAAGCGTTCGAAACCTAGGCAGGAAATTGAAGAATTCCTGGCCGCAGCAATACCACTAGAGCATGTGTTATTACATGGGATTGCTCAATATGACAGTTCAGGTGTAAAACATACAGAAGAGAGACCAGGTCGCAAATGAGGGAACCGACAATGGATGCTCATTGTGCACACGCAGGAAACAAAACGCCCATGCGGCAAGCCAGGGGGAGGAGCCCACGAGACAAAAAAAACCATCCCACAATTCAAAACTCACGTGCCCAGCACGCTAGCGCCAACACACAACAACAAATCAATGCCCAAGACCAAACGCCACAGCCAAGGGTAGGAACCCCATGTTGTACCCCACACTGTACAGAAAAGAAAAAAAAAATGTATTGGAAGAGGGTCCAACCTCCAAGTCCACCAACCATCAAAGTCGAGCTTGGCACCTGTGAACATACAACCATGGGTTAGCACAGAGCTACAACACACAAATCAAAGTCTAGCACCCAAAGTACCAAGCACCAAGTCCATATGAAACTTTTATAGTGCACTACGCGCCAGCGTAAGTGAGCGCTCAAACCACGTGTGAGCCACATGGAGGAGCAACCCATGGGGGAAAGGTGAGGTGTGCTACGCACCAGCATAAAAAAATAAATCCCAACACTAGTTCCAGCATCAAACACACACAACCCAATACCAAACACCAGGGCAGCCCGCGCACTGTACCAAAAAAAAAAGCATCTGCAACAACAAACAATCCAGAACCCAAGCACCAGCGCCAAACACCAGTCCACACAAAAGTCACTAAAGCCTAGTACCGAATGAAAAGCCCATGAGGAGAATAGTAGGTGCATAGTGTGTCAAACATTAGAACACAACCAGCGCACAAGGCATTTACCAAAACAATACAAGGCAGTGCTCAGAGCCAAGCATCGATCTGCCGAGGGAGGAGCCTGTGGCCATTACCATAACTCCATCGTAGTTCTAGAGAAGGAGAGGCCCAGGGCGCGTTCGCATAATGAGATAGGAGGC
>SNQJ01S0067927.1:0-39535 GCA_010110895.2 Picea sitchensis
CAAGGACAATTCAAGGTATTCCAAGGCCTATATCTATCAGAGATATTTCAACATTACAAATGAAAATAATTTTTAGAAAAAGGTTCCAAACATATGCTTCACATATGGAAGAGACAACCAATGATGAAGTGCCAAATCTTGAAGAATATCTAGTCTTGAAGGAATATGAAGATGTGTTTGGGGAATTGCCAGGATTTCCATCAAAGAGAGACATTGAATTCTCTATTGATTTGGTGCCTAGAGAATCCCCAGTGTCCAAGGATCCCTATAGAATGAGCACACCATACATAAAGAGTTTCATATGCAGTTAGAATTGTTGTTGAATAAGGGTTACATACGCCAAAATGTTTGTCCCTGGGGTGCTCTAGTTCTTTTTGTGAAGAAAAAGGATGAAACTATGAGGTTATGTATTGACTTCAAACAATTGAATAAAATTATAGTAAAGAACATGTATCCTTTTCCAAGTATTAATGATCTCTTTGATCAATCAAAGGGAGAACATATATTTTCTAAGATTGGCATGAGATCAAGTTATCATCAAGTAAGAATCCGAGTAGGAGATACTAGAAAGAAAACCTTTCAAATAAGGTATGGTCATTATGAGTTTGTAGTTGTGCCATTTGGGTTCACAAATGCACCAAATAATTTTATGTGTTTAATGAATGGAGTGTTCGGAGGTTACCTGGACAATTTTTTCATTGTATTCTTGGATGGTATTCTTATCTATTCCAAGACAGAGGAGGTGCATGAGCAACATTTGATAATGGTGCTACAAGTGTTGAGAGAACACCAATCGTATGCCAAATTGGGCAAGTTCACTTTATATCAAAATCGAATCCATTATTTGGGCCATGTTGTCTTAGAGGATGGCATAGCAGTGGATCCAAAAAATATTGAAGAAATCAAAAGTTGGCAAGCACCAAATAATCTTTCATAATTTAGATCATTTATGGGTCTAGTTGGTTACTAGAGGAGATTCATTGCAGGTTTCTCCAAGATTGCACACCCGATCACTTCTTTGCAAAGGAAATGAATAAATTTTGAATGGGATACCAAGTGTGAGGAGAGTTTCCAACACTTGAAAGATTTATTAACCATAACACCTATCTTAAAGATTTCCAATCCAAAAGAGGATTTTGTTGTTTGCACCGATGCATGTAAACAAGGGCTTGGTGGAGTCTTTACCCAAAATGGGCATGTCATATGTTATGAGTCAAGGAAAATTAAGGAGCATGTGTTAAGACCTATACAAATCCCCATGTTATGTATACAACCCCTTATTAATCCCTAGACATTGAATTATTACATTTCTAGTGTTATATTTGTATGTAGGGAAGAACCTTTCATTGCAAACTTTCATTATAATTGTACCCTTTGTCTCATATATATATATATATACCAAGGAGATCTATCCTTAGGATGTGATATCAGATCTTGTACATTGAATATATATGGAAGATAATGAAAGAATTCTTTCATTTAACCTTAGGTTTATCAAGTAATATAATTCAATTCCTATGTCCATTCTCCCTACTAGCTTAGCTACCATGTTGCTTTAATATGAACTTCTACCTCCTCTTTACCGATGGTGGTTGGAAGAAAAGAACGTTCAAAATTTGAAGCTAGCCTTAATCACTTTCCTTGATTTCAAGGAGCAATCCCAAAGAACAAGTTTATCCTTTGGTGTTTCTGATTCCTACAAATATTTGTCTTCCTTAATCCCCATCATCAATGATTTGCAAGATCACATGTTCTTCCTTGATGATCAATCTTCAAATCATGCCTACCTTGAGAAATCTTTGGAGCCCTCTCTCCTAGTGCCTAATTATAATGACTTCACTATTTGTGGTCAAGAGATTGGATGTGAAGAAGATAATGATCATGTCATGATGCTCAATGATCAACCTACCTTCCATATTCCAAATATCACCCTTCTTAAACCTCATAAAAAAACTCAACCCCAAGATCATCTTTCATTTCAAGCCTCTCATCCACACACATACGATGGTGAAATTGATTGTTCAAAGGAAGAAATTGATTTCGACCTTTCCTACCACCTTTATGAAAATATTTTATTTAACGATGTCACTTATGAAAGGTCAAATCAATATGATGAGGGTTCTTATGATTTTACTGATACATGTGATGAGTCCTCTTATAAACATTCCCATAAGGATAATCAAGACCTGACATCACGTAATTATTTCACAAACTCATTGTTTCAATTCAAGAGGTTGAAGAATTTAATAATGATATACATATCCTTCCTGCATGCACGATTTCTTTTGATAATGATAGATTCAAAGGCATTTATATGCATTTGAATCCCTTATTTTCTCCTTCAAAGCTTGATAATTATTTTCCTAATCAAGAGATTGTAGATGATGACCTTGTGATGCTTGAAGAGTTCATCCTCAATGTTGAAACTTCTAACCATCATTCTAATGTTATTGATGCTCATGTTTCTAATGTGAAGCCTAAAACACATCTTGTTGGTTGGTAGGTCCTACAAGATGGTGATCATTTTTTTTGGATCTTGACATGCCTATTACCCTTGCCACATGCATTTGTTGGTTGGCAGGGTGATCAACACTCCTCATGCATCGTCTTTCAATTCATTAATAATCCATCTAAACTAGATGATGCATTTCTCTATGCAAAATGTCATCCTACTTGAGTCCAAGCATGTCCTTCCTTTCCTTTTGTACATAAATAAAAAAAATAAAAGAAGAGGAAGGGTAAATTAGGTTTTAATTTCTTTAGTTTAATTTAAGTTTTGTCCCTCATCTTTTCTTTTGCTTTAGATTATATGTTTATTTTATTTTTCTTTTGGAAGTCATACTTGCTTGAACAATGATCATTGATTAAGAAAGGGTTCTTCATATTGTGATAAACTGATTAACCTTTTCTTTTGAAGGCAACAAGATTGCAAATGAACAATATTACTTGATTGGTTGCCAGAAACCCATGCTTTGCTTATCACATGATTACAGAGCATGATACCCTTGCTTGAAGTAGACGTCATGTCCTTCCCAATCTTCCTTCTTTCCCTTTCTCCGTCCCCGCCATTTGAGAGAGCTCTTGCATACACAAATGTTTAGTGATACCCTTGGGTTTACCCTCCGACACACGTCTGTGACAATTTTTCAGTTCTTCAACCTTTTCGCATTGTCAAATTTATTAATTTGCTTATGTCCCTTTCGATTATACAATAGGACCAAACCCCCTCATACTTACCACTTTCCATGAGTTATTCCATGATGTCTCGTTCCATGAATCACTTGGCCTCCATCTTCTTTCCCCCTTTTGTATATTATGGTCCACCTAACCCTATCGACCTCTTCTTGTGCCACATTGAGTCACCCTTAGTCCTATCATTACTGAACCCCTCCCCTTTCCTTCAAAGAATTAAAGAATCTTAATCTCATTGCTTCAAACTTGCACGCCATTGTAAGCGACACACATTTGTTGGTTGACATTTGTTGACTACATTTTTGGTCAACAGTTTCTAGCCAGCAAAGTGTTTCTAGGATCCCCCTCAATCCCATTTTATTTTCACAAAGTTCACCAACTCTCGTTAAAATTGACACAATACACTCGGTGAAATTATAGTGGCTCTTGACCTATAACTCATATGGCTTGTTTTTCTCGTTTTTTGCATTCCCAACTCTTATCATACTCCACACTCTTGATTGGTGCATTAACATATTTTACTCTGAACCCTTATATCCCCTTTGTTAATGTATGCCCTACCTTGTCTAAGTGGATAAATATTTGAAAGTTAGTTAAAACCATGTCATAATACATTTTTAAGTTATGGTGTATTATACCCACATTCTCACCCTTATATATTATATATGTCTTTTCTCAAATATTTACATGAAAATTATAACAACTTCCCATTGTGTTATAATTGTGGCACTATTCCATACCATTCCAAAAAGCATCATTGCATTATATCTTCCATATTCCTTGACACATGTCTCCTTAAATATTGGTCTCCACTTTACCTTTTCAAAATGGTTTAGATTACTTTATTATTTGGGAGCCATTACATGATGTCCCAACTATATTCATACAAACCATTTCCCTTATGGAATACTTTATGGTAGGCTTAACTCATAAAGTTGAACTTTTTCCCAAGTATGAATTCATGTGAAGAGACACAAACCAATCCACTCTTAAGATACTTAAGAGAAATCATTGGAATGAGAGACATTCTTTTGGCCAACAAAGTTTACATGAATTGTGAGTATTATGAATCTATATGAGCAAGCGATTTCTTTATAGAGTGTATGTCCATCTCAATGTCAGCGGGTCCATGCATGTCCTTCACAGAGAGAAAATGCATGCCAAGGAAGTAACTTCAAGTACATAGAGGATAGTAAAGTCTATTATGATTACCAAGAGATCAAAATCCAAGAAAATACGCAAGCTCTTGATTTTGGTTCAATGCCTCGTTCTATGCTTGTCATTTTGAAGGATGATCTTGTTGATTTTGTGAAAGCTGGTAATGATATTATTGTAAGTGGCGTTCTCTTTGCAAAGTGGTGACCCTTGTACAAAGATGTTCGATGTGACCTTGAGCTAGTACTATTTGAGAATCATTTAAGGCAGACTAATGAGATGAAGTCAATAATTGACATCTCAGAGGAAGTTATTGAGCAATTTGAATAGTTTTGGGTGTGCTTCAAAGACAATCCATTGAAGGGTGGGGAATTTCTTTTTTTAAATACCGAGAAAAGTATATGAAAGGATTAATCTCTTTATAAATATAAATGAAATATGTCATGTAAATTCTTTTATAAATAATAGAAGACAGTTTTAGTTGGTTTACATAAGTTTGTTCACTTTGAAACGACCATAACTACTCAAACTTCCCTCTTAACAATATAAAAGAGGCAGCCTACAACCAAACAAAGAGGGGGGGAAATTAGGAGAGGTATGCTAGGAACATGAGAGAGTAATCATTCTGATCTTTCATCATTCATATTTTATTTATTTTTCTTTAGGATCTGACGGGTTGTGGATAGCAGGAGTGGCTCGCAGAGTATCAAGAAGAACTTAGAAATGGAGTGGATGGCCTCCTTCAGATAACTTGTGCATTTGTTTGAGTTTGCTGCAATTTTTCTATGTTCTCATGGCCAATCAGTTTTTCTCATGTGCAAATGAATACCTTGAAGATTTATTGGTCATTGTTCAAGCATGTGTGCCTTTATTGTTAATCTCTTGTACTTGGCTATTCTACTTGGAAATAATGGAGTAAGTTCCAATTGTAAGCGCCAGTTACAAGAGTTAGTTTACAAGAGTCATTAGCGTAGTTGAACTCTACTTCACTGAATAGAGATTCCAGTTATCTGTGGTTTTCATTTCATAGACTAAGTAGGTTAGTTTCCTATATAAGAATGTAATCAGTCTTCATTAATCAATAGAGAAGTGAGCGTAGCTTCACCGTGTGTTTGTTTCTCATATTTCTAAGTTGGTATCAGAGCCACCGGGTGAGGTGCGTAAAATCCTAGAGGTCCACAGGTCCCTCATCTTGAAGGGTGCGATGACATCCTATTGAAAGTTTTGCGCGTTTGAAACACCTTGGATTTCTGCAGTCAAGTTGTGTATTACAGTGCGAAAATATTTAACAATTTCCACAACCAAAGAAACACTTGAGGTGCAGACTCCCTGCCCGCTACTGAAGAGTGAGGTGCGGAAACCCCTGAGTCTTCACATGCCTAGGTTCGAGCTGGAGAAGAGTTGCATGCATACCCATTGGATAGCGAGTTTGTGGAAGAGCGCCTCGATATTTTGGATGATTGGAGAAGCATACAGGCTCATCTCTCTTGCATAGGATTGACACGATCCACTCCAAAGTATAATCGCTTGGGGAAATAGAAGGAGGCCACGGGTTATCTCAATAGATTGTGTGCATTAGTAGACAGTCTATGGTATTGGCTGTGCTAAATTGAAGGGCTGAGTTACCTGCTAGCAGAGCCGTGGAGTTTGTGAGGGAGAGGAGCATTTTTTTTGGTAAATAGAGGGGTTTGAAAGAGGGGCCGTAAGGCTTGTAGCAGTTCTGTGGAAAAAGACGTGAGCGCGAAACCTGCATGCATGGGCGTTTGAGTGAGGTAGCGTGAGCTTTTGAGAAGCGTAATTTTTTTTGGAGTATTGAATAAGAGTACCACGACTTATCTTATGCATGCACATGAGAAAGGGTATATATTTTAGATTGCTTTATAAATCATGAAGGTTATTTTTCATAAAACTTAAGTTTTTATTAAAGTGGAGTTCTCTTATAAAGTTGGAGTTTTCTTATTAAAGATCATAGAGGTGGAGTTATTACTTAAAAGTGAATTTTTATTCAAAGTGGATAATTTTGAAGTATAAGTGGAAATTAAAGTTTATTCAAGAGAATATTATTTGTGAGATTTTGTGTGTGAAAGTTGAGAGCCGAGATTGAGATGGATTGGTGGTATCCGAAGGCAGAGCGATAGAAAGTTGCATATCCTTGGTGATTCACTTGCAGAGACTAGATTGCAGCGATGGCGAATCCGCTGGCAGAGACCTACCTCAACGAAGCCAACAAGTTAGATGGCTCGAATTTCATTAACTGTAAATTCAAGATGAAGACACTCATGGAGGGCTATGGTGTCTGGAACATTGCGAAGGGAACTAAAGTGAAACTTGATGCGGCTGCAGGTGCGACAACAACACAGATCCAAGATGGGATAAGCACGAAAACAAGGCAAAGGTATTGTTGCGTATGTCTGTTAAAGATAACATAATTCCACATATTAGAGATGCTAATACCTCTGCTGAAGCATGGACAATGCTTAAATCATTGTATGAAACTAGCAACACAAATCCCATTTTGTTCCTGAAAACTAAATTTCTAGGCATTAAGATGGATGGAAATGAATCTGTTAGTTCATTTTTGGGTCGTATTAAAGAGGTGACAGACAAGCTAGTAAATATAGGGGAAACTGTTTCCAACACTGACCTGGTCACTATTACCTTAAATGGTATGCTAGAAGATTGTCATATGTTCATAATAGGTCTCGCAGCAAGGGAGAAACCTCCTACGTTTGAACAATTGATAGGTATTTTGCTCCAAGAGGAAGAGAGGTGCGGGAATCTGAAGCCTCACAATATAGATTTATCATTGTGGTCAAATAAGATATCCTTGAGAGGGAGATTAGGAGAAAGAGGCAGAGGAGGTAGTTCATCGCAGAGAGGTAGTTCATGGTAGAGTGGCAGTTCATCACAGAGAAGACAATCTCCAAGGTCGAATCAAGGTATGCAATCTAATAGGACTGAATCAAAGAGTTATTTTTATTGTGGTTGACTTGGACATATTGTTAAAGACTATCATAAGAAGAAAAGTGATGAGGCTAGGAACAAACCTAGATCACATTCAGGTCATTATGCAAACAAATCGTCAAATCATGATCTCATATTATTTATTGCTAGTGATGATATTGATGAACCCCCAAATTTTGAATCACGTGATCTTAGGTTGTTTGTGTATAACGCTACTTTATCTGCTGAAATGGATGATTATGATGTCTGGTTTGTGTATTTCGGAGCATCAGTACATATGACTTGTAATAAAAATTGGTATGCTAATTTTAAAGAAACACAGAATGGTGCTAGCATATATCTTGGAGATGACCACGCTCATTAGATCAAGGGATATGGATACATTCCTGTGAAATTTCTGAATGGTACTGTTCGTCACATTCATAATGTGGTGTATGTTCCAGGAATAAAGAAAAAATTGATCTCCGTGTCCGCCATTACAAATCATAACTTGAAGGTTGAATTCTTCAAGAATTATTGCATAGTGAAGGATCTATTGGACCACTTCCAAACTATTGCAACGGGAGTCAGAGCAGGAGGCCTATACAAACTTGATGTTACCAGCAAAGCACATCATGCACTGACTTCTGCAACTATGCCAACAAAGATTCTTTGGCATCAAAGGTATGGCCACATCAATCATCCTGATTTATTGTTATTACAAAAAAATAATANGAATTCCCCTCTAATCCTGATAGGAAAAAGAGATATGTGTTAGATCTTGTGCATAATGATGTTTGTGGGCCTATGCAGACTAGGTCTTTAGGAGGTGCATTTTACTTTCTGTTATTTATTGATGATTGCACGAGATGTACATGATTTTACTTCCTTAGAAGAAAAATTGATGTTTTCGAGTACTTTAAGGAATTCAGAACCATGGTGGAAAAGCAGACAGGAAAATCCATCAAAATCCTCCGTTCAGATCAAGGGGGAGAGTATAAATTAGGGGACTTCAACAAATATTTCAAAGATCATGGAATAGTACAACAATTTATAGTACCTCACACTCCACAATAGAACAGAGTCGCTGAAAGGAAAAACAAAACTCTGGTAGAGTGTGCATGCAGTATGATGAAAGGTAAGAATCTCTCAAATGAATTTTGGGTTGAAGCCATAAATACTGCAGTTTATTTAAAGAATAGAAGTCCAACAAGGTGTCTTGGTAATGTTATTCCTTTCAAATCCTTGTATGGTTCCAAACCCGCAGTTCATAATTTGAAATTATTTGGGTGTAAGGCTTTTTCTCATATTCTAAAGGAGAATAGGAAGAAATTGGATGCTAAAGCCATTAAATGTATTTTCATTGGGTACTGTTCTGAATTTAAAGCATACAAACTGTTTGATCCTGCTACTCACAAAGTATTTGGAAGTAGAGATGTACTTAGAGATGTACTTTTCCATGAGCAGGAAGCAGGAAATCATGACAACAACAGTCATGAGGAATGGCAGAGACTTCTTGATGAAGGAGCTAAAGAAGAGCAGCAGCAACCACCACAACAGCAACCATCACCGCAATGACAACATCAACAACAACAAGGACTCACTGATATGGACAATTCAAGCAGTCACAGTTCACCTAGAGGTGAAGACAGATCTTCACAAAGTGGGGAGGAAGATAATCAATTGAGAATATCTTCATGACAGATTCGGCTTCCTGAGAGGTATAAAGACTATGCCCTAATGAGTAGCATTTCAAATGTCATAGAACCTATGAGTTTTGATGAAGAAAATGAACATGATGAATGGTGAAATGCAATGGAGGAAGAATATGAATCTATAATGAAAAACAATACTTGGGAATTGACTGAATTGCCTAAACATAAGAATCCCATTGGATGCAAATGGATATACAAACCCAAGTTTAAATCAGATGGTAGTATAGATAAGTATAAGGCTAGACTGGTTGCAAAGGGGTATTCACAAACATAAGGTATTGATTATGCTGAAACGTTTGCACCAGTAGATAAATTGAATATTATCAGAATGTTAATTGCTTTAGCTACAAAGTACCATTGGAAGCTACACCATCTAGATATTAAATATGCATTTTTGAATGGTGAGTTAAAGGAGGAGGTTTACCTTACTCAACCTGAAGGGTTTGTCGAAAAAGGGCAAGAACACTTAGTGTGTAAGTTAAAGAAAACATTGTATGGACTAAAACATGCACCTAGGTCATGGTATGAGAAGATAGACTCTTTCGTTCTTCAACAGGGTTTTATGAGGAGAAAAAGTGATCCAAATTTGTATACCAAATTTGATGAGCAGGGGTATATAGTATTGATTTCCTTATATGTTGATGATTTCATAATTACAAGAAATGCAGAGAAATTAGTTGATGAAATCAAGGAGCAGTTGTCATTGGTATTTGAAATGAAATATCTTGGTGAGTTACATTACTGCCTAGGTCTTGAAGTTTGGAGAAATGCAGGCCAAACTTTTGTTTGTCAGAGTAAGTATATCAGAGAAATACTTTGTAGGCCAAACTTTTGTTGGTCAGAGTAAGTATATCAAGGAAATACTTAAGAGATTTAAAACGGATCGCTGTAAGTCTCTAGTGTTCCCATGCAACGTAATGCGAAGCTTTCTTGTGATGATGGTTCGAAGGAGGTGAATGGCACTATGTATAGACAGATGGTGGGTAGTCTGAATTATCTCACCACAACCAGACCTGATATTGCATATTCTGTAAGTGTGTTAAGTTAGTTTATGGCAAAACCTCATGAAAGACATTGGAATGCAACAAAGGCGGTACTCAAGTATCTAAAAGGAACACTTGATTATGGTATTAAATATAATGATGCATCTGATGTTGAGTTGACAGGTTACTCAGATTCTGATTGGGCTGACAATCTGGATGATTGAAGATCAACCATTGGATATGTGTTTGGCATTGGATTCGGGGTTGTTTCATGGAGAATTAAAAGGAATCCTACTGTATCGTTGTCTTCTACTGAAAAAGAATATAAAGCCTTGTGTGCAGCAACTTGTGACGTTGTTTGGTTAAGAAGACTTCTTCAAGATGTTGGAGAAGAACGAAAGGAACCTACGACGATCAAATGTGATAATCAAAGTTCAATCAATATTGCGAAGAATCTAATTTTTCATGCAAGGAAAAAGCATGTTGAAGCTCAGTTTCATTTTGTTAGAGAAAAGTTGCAGTCAAATGAAGTAGCTCTTATGTATGGTAATACTAGTGAAAATGTTGTTGATATTTTCACTAAGCCTCTTGGAAAGATTAAGTTTGAGTTATTTAGGGAGATGTTAGGTGTAGAAGTCAATGCATTCTCCATTAAGGGGGAGACTTGGAAATAATGGAGTAAGCACCAGTTGTAAGCGCCAATTACAAGAGTCGGTTTACAAGAGTCATTAGCATAGTTGAACTCTACTTCACTGAATAGAGATTCCAGTTATATGTGGTTTGCATGTCACAGACTAAGTAGGTTAGTTTCCTATATAAGAATGTAATCAGTCTTCATTAATCAATAGAGAAGTGAGCGTAGCCTCACCGTGTGTTTGTTTCACATATTTATAAGTATTCTTGTATGAGTGAGGAAACCATCTTGAATAGTTAGAGTTTCACTCAAGGTCATACCTTCGCAGAGGTATGAAATCACCAAGAGTCTGAGGAATATATGAATATTCCACTAATAAAACAAAATCATGTATTTTATTTCCTTCAAATGTGTATTCTTTATTTACATTTACAATATTTATCTCATTTTTGTTTTGTTTCTTTAAAGAGTATTTTAAAGACAAATAAATAAACAAATCACAAAAAGTAAAGATCAGTTTAATTTACTGCACTGTTAGTTCCTTTACATTCTTAATTTTGTTCATTGTCTTTAATAATATTCGTATTATTTTAACCTATTAATAGGATAACTAATTCACTGTGTTACTTGAGTCTTAACACTTTTCTTTTTTTCTTTTATTGATTAATATTGTTATGCAACAAACTAATATTTTTCATCCTTAACATTTCTTTAAAATTTTCTTTATCCTTTTGTGAATATTTTATTTTTGAAAAAGTATAAAATCATAAATATAAAATACAAAGAAGGTTAAATATTGAAAATACAAAGCAAAGGGAACTTGTTCTTGGAAATGTGTTTCTATGTTGGGGCTCTAAACCTAGGGTGACATTCTCGTCTCTTCCCACCTAGCCCCACGGGAGGTCGAGATGTTGGTGTTGGGGACTCATTAGTCCCTCGGCATCAACAAGTGGGACCATAGAAATTTTAACGTGGCTAGTAAGGAGGAAAATATTAACATGGTTGGTAAGGAGGCCTCTCAGGTATGGGTTGCAGAATTCCTTGGCCAACTAGATTAAAAAACCCAGCTTGGAAAAGATGATTTAATTCTTGCAGATCAACATCAAAATGTATCGAAAATCATGGCCTTCTATGGCCTCTTTGCCAATTATTTCCTTTGCCTCTATTAGCACCTCTGTCATTGTCGCCTCTGCTAAAGAAACTCATCGTAAAGAAATATCCCAATAATGTTATGAAAAACTCTTAAAAATCCATGCATCAATACTCTACCTAAATAAAATCAAAAGGTTGGCTCTATCATTCACAATAGAAGCACATGCAATCCATCCATCGATACTTTTAAACTTAACAATTAATCTCCATTTTAACAGGGAGTGATAGGGATATTGGGAAGATGGGGACTTTGTAATGAGCAAAAAATGGTAGCATGGACGAGAACCAACCAACGAATATTGTTCAAGCAAACATAGAGGTGATCTTCTTACAAAAACAAAAAATGTATCCATATCCAAACTTCCAACACCAATCATCATCTAGTCCTTTTCCTTTCCTGTTAATCCTTTCAAATTTAAAGTGAAATTCATAATAATAGAACAAGGGATATTTTAAAGTTATTTGGGAAGGTGGTGGGAATATATTGAGCGAAAAGTGAGATAATGAATGGGAATGAGACGATTACTATTCTGTTACATGAAATAATTGAAAATTGACATTGCTATCATTTTCCAAAAAATATTCTCTATTAACAATTCAAATCCAAGACATGACAAATTTTATATTGTTGAATATAAAACCCAATGAAAATCTCAGGATTGTCAAACTTTACCATTTACATTTCCTTTTTTTCCTTTCCCATTAGTAGAGAATTTTATAAGAGACTTTTAATAGAGTCATTAGAAACAATTAAAACCGGATTACATCAAGCCAACATGGGAGGCTGAGAACACAAACATAAAGCCATCGACCCTTCATTATACAATACTTATATCACAACCCCAATACCTGCTGCATAAACATGATGGGTTCGAAACCCCCTGTGAAACTGGTGCTCATCGTTTGATTTTAAAATCATATAACTTCAAAATCGATCAAATCCCCAAACAAGCCAAGACTTCATGTATATAACCAATCTTTCTCGTTGTTGAATCAACACTATAACATACATCAATACTAGATTTTTAACATACTAACTGCCATTTATCATATAGAAGTCCAAGGTATGGGAAAACATAAGGGAGAAACACTAATAAAGGGTTCACAAAACCATTTAACCATTTATTTCCACAACACACTTTCCACATAACTCCCATGGTGGTCGCAAGGTAAATACATATGTCTCACATATATTCACAAACAATGGAAAGATAATTCGAAAGAGTTGCAATTCTTCTAAAGACTAGGTAAAGGGTACGACATTATGCAAAAAACCCAACTGTTCTTTTATTTCACAGAGAAAACCCTTCAAAGTTTAATCACCGGAGATGAGTGAAACCAAAAATACTTGCCATAATTATTTGCCAACATTCATATCAAAATAAGCAGCATTCATTCTGGGCATAGCATAATCACATATTCCAAACAAAATGGAATGTCGAACATTATTTTCATCTTGAAACGTTCAAATGCCAATAGGAAGAAACCTCCATTTAAATGTAATTTGCACAACCATAATACTCACATACATCCATTATAAACTTCAGAAAGAAAACACAGTCTGTAAGAAAATCTAAGAGCCAACATCATGATTTTATTTGTAGTAGAGATATAGTTCATGAATGGAGAGGTAAGAGCCAACATACATGTAAGGATAATGCCAGAAAACCAACACGCACCACTATTCTTCCCAAGGCCTCGCAAAACGGAAGCGACACCACCCAAAGCAACCAACACAAACAAAAACAAAGTGAAGGTGGCGACCTTGAGGTAGGGTAAGAGCGACGTGCAGTAATTCAATGTCGTTTCCCACATTAATTCCCATCAACCACAACCAAGTACGAGTGCACCCAAACTTCCAACACATAGTCCACTATGTATATTCAATTTTCCACATAAATTTTCAATCCAAAATCGAATTGGCCTCCACACATTAATCTCATAAGTATTATATGTATATTCAACACTTAGCACCAAAACATGTCATGTCCCACATTCCTTGCTAGTGAATGATTGCCATTTCATAAAACTTATCAATTGCCAACCATAATAACAAGTATACCATAAGTGCAATACGCCATAACTATATGTGGATCGTGCTTGAAGTTTGAATAACATGTCAAAATATATGTGTGGAAAGAATAAACTAAGATGCTTATTAAAACAAACATCCCCCCCCTTCTTTTCTTTAAATTGCATTGCCAACACATTCATCATTCATCCATTTCACATGGAAAGCAACTTGAATTTTTGGGTTTATTCTCAAACTGTAGAATCATTTTTGCAAGGTAGTCATGAGCGCAAATCAAAGAAGCGTCTTTCATCATTACACATAAACGGGTCCCACCTATTTAGTATATTATTAAATATGTACAAGTAATAAGGCATTGCAACCCATTTGCAGGTAGGGATCCCATGTTGTGCTTTTGGGTGTCAACATACAACATACAACAAACCCCAAATCTTTATTTCTTGGATTTAAATGATTTTTTTTTCAATTACCCAATATGATCTTTATGTGCAACACAAATTTCTTTACAAATAAAAGATTGAAGAGGAGCTTCAATATCAAAAAATACAAATACTTAACACCACATATGTAATCCTCTATAGATACATTCATATCTCCTCACATGGGAAAATATAGAATATTTCTGATCATCTCAAAGGAATTTTATTAGAGTATTGTAGTTTAAATGAAAGGGAAATTGATAGGTCAACCTCAAATATCTCATACTTAAAACTCAAAGTTACAAGATACAGTCAAGATCAACCTCGAAAGCAATTCTTTGTGGAGTCTTTCTCATAAAAGATATCTAACAATATAGAAAATCCATTTGACAGTCACATATATGGCTTCAAATGCTCCATGATCATATATAAAAAGTCTTGGAAGATTACAATAAAAACACTTGATAACTCAACCGCATGATTGTTTCAAGAATACAAACACAAAGCTTTGAGAAAACAGTGTAGAAGAAGAAAAGAATGGAGATGAATGAAAATATTTGCTTGCTGATCAAAAACTTGATTACATAATGATGGTTGGTATGTTTCTCTCTTTCTCCTTTGAATTCCCTCTCAATAATGAATTATGGAACTCATGAAGTCTCTCTTTTCCCTTTTTAAAGAAATGTTCTTCTAACTACTTGAGTAGTTAGGTTTTTTCCTTTTTCTCTTTAAATTCCTTTTTCTTTTTTAGAAAATAACTTTAATTAAGAAAACATTGGAATATCATTAATGACTTGAAGTCATCTGTATTCATGCCTTAAAGTGGGCCCCAAAAATATTTAAATAATTTATTTTTTTAAATAAACTTTATTTCAAATAGTTTTTAATTTGTTGCCTCCTTTAAGAGATGATTGTGTTTTAATTTTATGGTAAGGATGTGGATCTTTCCAGCCCTTGAAACCACATCTGATGTGATATTCATTGTCTTAGATTTCCAACAACATGAATTTTCCCAAATCCGTCACCCGGATCTCGAGATATGGGCTCGTGAAGTTGATTTGTTACACAGGCCCATTAAAAATGCAACTGACTAATATTTTAATTTCTGAGAAAAATGTATCAACTTTCAGCACTTGAAACCTATACCACCATCTTCTATGTTGATTTTTTTTTTCAAGAGTATACATTTTGTGCGATTCCGACACTCGGAGCTCAAGTTATGGCCTCTGCAATATTAACACTCAACCACCGTCGATCGATTGTCTTGGGTAAATCACAACCCTTGGATGAATTTCGTGCCCCTTCATGTGAATTCAATTTTTTCTTCATAGATGTTATCCCACATGCACGAGATATTACAAATATTCATGGTATATAATACTAAGTGTTTCATACACTTAGCAAGAAACAAAGAAGAGAAGGAATTATGGAGCTTGGAGGATTCGACCCTTGGAAAATTGTTGAATAAAATAATAATTTTCGGAACCCTGTCATCATCCACCTCGTGCCCATTCAACACTGAGTCATCATTGATTAATTGTCAAGTCATATCCCACGTGTCAAAAACTCATTAGATTCCAAATATAACCAATGATATGCCGCCATGTGTCTCTTTGTATGTTGCCACGTGGAAGGATCTTATTGGTTCGGTAATATGTAATGTAATTGTTATCACATGAAGTTTTCATGGATCAAATTCATCCTAGGTTTTTAGTTTTTTTATCCATTAGTCTTTTTAAGTTTTGCTTTTGATTTTCTCCTTATGGTTTTCTTAGGTATTAGCTCAAAATAAATGTAAGGTTGGATGTTGGCCCATACCTATGGTTTATACCCTTGGTTCATTTTATTTGGTTTATACCTTCATTTCATCAAATGATTAGACAACCATCACTGTCACCCCCATGCCACCACTAGTCTGACATGTCACTACCTCCATTATGCACTTAAACCCCTCCACTATGTCCCTCTACCTGTTAGAAGGTCAAATCAAACTCCTTCTAGTACGCTACCAACTCATCAGAAGTTTTCGTAGCACATATTGAGTACACCTTTCCTCTTTATCATTATTGAATTTATGAAGCTGGTGTAGTCGATCTCATTGTTTTAAACATCCATGTTTTAAAAGGAAATAATTGAGATTTGGCCGTCATTAAAGTTGTCTAATTGTTTTATCAAAGATTTGAATTCTGCTCCTAGTTCAGCAATGCCTAAACTCCTAGTCCAGACATGCGTTGCGTATTCTGCTACAGACTAGTTAACAAAGGATAATTGAAGGTTATACTCGTTGTAGGAGGTTTCATGCTATCTCAAGCACATCTACAGTCAAGCCACAATATTCAGGTACTCCCTGAGTCATCTGAGCTCTTTTGAAGATCAATTTAAGGCTTTGCTAAATTTTCATATCACCTGGCACTGCGAATTGTGGATCCCTTTACCAACCGACGTCTTTACTCTAGCTATCACCAACTTCTCAGCCTATTTGCAATTTTTTTCAGCCTATTCCACTGCAATTGAACAAATCCTACTATTAGAGTTGTCGTGCATATCTATTTCTTGGTCCTTGTTGTTTTTTCTACAGAATTTGCTACGAATTGTGCTACATATACCCTGTTCCAATGCTACGAACCTATGTCAAAATCATATCGCTATCCTCTGATCATATAACCTGCATCAACTCTTTTCCTTACAATTTCAATTGATATTTTAAATTTAAAGTATGTTTACATTGAAAAGTTTAAGAGCCTTTCTCATTAAAATGATGATGACCCTACATGGTGGATAAATGTTAGCTTAAAAACCTTGACAATTTTTGCCTCCTTGCATATCCTTTTTCCTGAAGGGTTTTATTCCTTCTCTTAAGCCATCAGATTGCTCTTTCATTAGCCCAGAAGTCAAATTGAAGGAAAACCCTGAAGCCTTAAAGAAGCCAACTTTTAAAAGACCATCATTCAAACCCTAAAGACCTATGTCCTTGTTTGGCCTCTCATACCTCTCAGATCATTGTAGTGTTTTTTCTCCTTTTTATAGCAAATGGATACACCTCAAAAAAAAAAAATTCACAAGGGTGGGAGTATAGTCAGGACTGAGCCTTCTGATATGCACTTGTTTGATTCTGAAGCTATGATTAGAGAGGTCTTCCAGAGGGTTGGTTGTCTAAATTTCTATCAGAATATGCAGAGGGGACACCCTGAGGTAGCTAGGGAGTTTGCCTTAAACTTTGATGGCACTAAAACCAAGGTGGGAAGTTGGAAACCATTGAACTAGAAGTATCAGAATCCACCATTGCAACAACCACTGAGATACCCAACACTGGTGAAAGGTGGTTTAAATCCATGACTCTTAATGCATCCTTTTCTAAAGAGTTCCTCAAACCAGAACATCAAGGAGATGACCTATCTAAGGGGGTGCCTAGGAGCCACTTGGTTGACGGATTTGACAATATGTTGAAGGTGATCCAAATATATTTTACCTGTGAGGGAATATTCAATATGATTTACCAATATCACATTAGACTTTTGTTACATTTCATAGGAAAAGATATAATGAACAACCCTTTCTATTTGTTTAGGAGTATGGGTAAAATGGTTGATAGGGTCCAAGCCAAGTCCAAGGATGTGGAAACATGTGTTTTCCACTCGGGGTTGATTAGGATGCTTGTGATGGAGGATTTGAAGAAAAGAAACGTAACTTGGGAGAAATTCATTTCCTCTGCAAATCTGCAACTAAATGTAGCCCCTACTCCTCAATCCAAGGTGCATATCCCTTTTCCAACTGATAGTTCTTCCCACACTGAAATAAGAAAAAAATATAAAGGGAAAACGCATTTCCAAAGATAAATAGGTTCCTAAGGAAGTTGAAGAAGAAGAAGAAGAAGGGGGAGATCATCACTCCCCACAAGGGAACTTTCACCCCAACCAGCTCCAAAATTAGAAGAAGTTCCCTCAACTAAGACCACAATAAAAAAGGGGATAAAGTTACACTTTCCATCACCTACTGCAGCAGTTGAGACTAGAGCTATAAGGCCCTTCACCAGGTCATCAACCCAGAAGGAAACTACTAAACAAAAATTCATAACAAAATCTCCTATTAAGAAGAAGGATAAGGGTAAATGTGATAATGTTGAGAATCCTGTTGAAATCATAAACATCACTACTCCCCCTGATAACCCTACCTTCAAGAGGCTGATCAGACAAATTAGAGATGCCAGGAAGGAAATTGTCCACTTGAAGGGATAAGGATTGACTAAGAGGAAAAATATGAAGGAGATTGTGGATATGTATAAGGAAACTATTGATCTCGCTAAGTTCACAACAAGGATATTTCTGCCCCTTCATAGAAAACTTAGAAATTTTTACAGGAAGAACAAAGACTTACAGTCTCAAATCAAAAAGCTCAAGGTGGAGTTACAGCCCTTCAAAGATGATTTAGCTTAGAGAAATCTTAATTTTCTAGCTCAAGATGCAACAAGGAGAAGTTGCATACTCAGAAGATGAGATGGAGTGGATGAAAGGCCCTCAATTTTGAAGAATGGTCATCCATGCATTTTTGAAGTTTTGTGGAAAGTATCATGTTTACACCCTATCTAGAGGAATCTACAGGATTATACACCTTTGGCTAAAGTTTTTGAAGTATTTTTTCTCAAATTTCATTACACAGACAACTACAGGACATTTCGTAACGTCTGGCACTGCAAAATGATCTACACAGACAAAGTTGCAGGTGCACTACAGAATTCTCTACGGAATCACCTAGTTAGACAAAAAATGCAGTTCGCTACGGAATCTGCTACATAATAGTTTACACAGGCGGGCGCTACAGAATCTGCTATGGAATTCACTACAAAATCAACTGCGAATTGGCTGATACAATCAACATTTCTGGATTCGCTGCCAATTCCAATTTTGATGGGTTTTGAGGGAATCAACGGTCACCAGGTGCCAGATGGATCTTAGCATAAATTATTGGAGATCAATTGGAGATGGTGGACACATGGCACTGATGGAGATACACCCAAGGAACATCTCATTATGAAAATATTACAGTGTTGGAGTTTTTGCCAAAATCTTCTTTGTTTTTAACGGTTTGTTGTTTCCACTTGTACATACGTAACATTTTCAGTTTTAGTGGGAGAATCCTATGTAAGAGGATGTAGCTCGAGTTGTATCGATGTCACTCATTTTTTAAGCTATAAAGGCAACATTAGAATGACATTTTTTGGTTCGGATAGTTGAGAATAGACTCCCTGTTGTAATGTTTTGATAAGACAAAACCATACTCTGGTTTTATGTATGAGATCTGAGACTTTTTTATTAATAGAAGTCAACTTCCTTTTCATTATCTTACTTATTTCTTACTCTGGTTTCTCATTATTGAATGATTCAATTGAGATATTATAGTTGTGTTGTACTGTATGTTTGATTATGATGTTGTTGTAATTGTTATCAATGTTTTAAGGTTTATATCAAAAATTTCTTGTGTCTGAGATTTTTCTTCACTTATCTTCTAGTAAGGCTTGACTCTTATAGTAGACGTATTCATCCTTCTCATTAAGTCTTCCATCTACCCACACTTGTCTTTAAATCACCGACTGAAGTTATCCATAACCTCATTTGCTTATGCATTTTTTCCTAGAAATTTATGTGTTGGAACATTGCTATGTTGAGTTTTGTCAATTTGACATTCTATCATAAATCTACCTTTACAAACCTATTTGATGGGTACCCGACTTACCCTCTAGCAATTTGAAAGTGAATATTAGTGATAAAATTCTTGGCGCCATTGCCAGGGACCGAATTGAAAACATTTCCCTGGGATTGAACGGCAAACAAATATTGATTTTGAAGGTGCATTAGAAATCAATACATTGAAGATTGCAACTTGCACCTGGCGACTCCACTGTTTCAGTTATGGCTCCCAAAGGAAGACACACGAGGTCTACTCCACATCTACCTCTGGTTACACCTGAATCTGACAAGGATAAGATTATCAAGAAGTGAAAATCTTCTCAAGAAGGCTTTTCAACTGCTGTACCAGGTACTTCTGGTCATTTTACCGATTCCAATTTTAATACACCAGTAGCTATATCTAGTTCTCATCTTTCACCCTCTGTTGAAATTTCTAGACATTTGGATTTTGAAGATTTCTCTATTGAATACTCTTATTTTACTCCCAAATTGAAAGAATAAAGTTTTGAAGTCCTTGCCTCTTCTGATGTTGTAAGCTAGTTTAGACTCGAGAGCTTAGAAGATTTTCCTACCTTGGGTTCTCCTACTCCCCCTTCTATTAAAATTGTTGTGACTAAAGAGGAGGAAATCTCAATTCTCTTGGAACCTATACCATATTCTTCCAAGACTCGACCTCTCCCTGTGAAAAATGAAATCTCTCCATTCTACATTCCTTATTCTCCCAAGCTACACATAATTAACACTGCAGTTGTACCTGTCATGACTCAATCTCCTCCTTGTTCTCCTAGAATTCATAATCCAATGGTAGGTGCTAACCTTCCTAGAAATAGGATGGATTCCATAGTGGCTGCTAGGTATTCCCCTCTTGTGTTGCCTCAACCTATGAATGATGTTCCAGTTGGAGACTACCTTAAGTACATGCCCAAATTTACAGGGGAAGAGGACATAACTGCAGAAGAACACCTTGCAGCCTTTTCTAGCTATGCAAACAATCTTAATATTGAGAATGAAGATGTATGGATGAGGGGTTTTGTACAGAGCCTTGATGGTGAGGCTACAAAATGGTTTAGGGGTTTAAATCCTAGATCTATTGTTGGAATTGAAGCTTTGGATAATTCCTTTCTGAGGCATTGGGGGGACAAAAAATATTTCCTATTTTACATTACAAAGTTTGGGTCACTCAAGAGGAAAGAAGGGGAATCTGTTTCAGACTTCTCAAAAAGATTTAATAAAATGTACAACAAAATCCCCACATAAATTAAGCCCACATAAACTTCTGCCAAGATCACCTATGCCAGTGCTTTTGACCCTGAGTTTTGCCTCTTGTTGAGAGAAAAAAGATCTACCTCTCTAGCTCATATGCAAGATGCAACCTTGGAGGTAGAATATAACATATTGACAACTAACAAGCTTAGGGGAAAATCTGATAGAGACAGGAGAAAAAGTAGGACTGAAGCTTCAACCTTTGGTTCCTCTGCTGTCAATCCTCAAGTTGAGGAACTAACAAAATTGGTAAAATCACTTTCTGCTGAAATGGAAAATTTGAAACTTGAAGGAAAATGAAATTATAGAAACACACAGAATGATCATAACAGAGGAAATTTCGGGAGACCAAATAATGCCCCTCAAGTCCTTCAAAGAGATCAAATAAATAGAGATAGGGATGATCAAAAAGTCCAAGCCCCTCTCCAAAATAACCTTGTTGCTGATGAAGTAGGAGAGGATGCAGAAACTGATCCAGAAATATATTGTCTTGGTGACACCTCTCCATCCCCTCATTTAACTCAATCTACATATGAAGAGTCTCTTATGGACAACCAATTGAATGAATTGAATAAAGAGGAAAAAGTCAATGAAAATTCAAATAAATACAACCTAAGGTCAAAACATAAGGAGGGGAAGCCTAATACATCTGATCAACCCACCGAAACAGAAAATTATGCTAAGGCTGTGGCATCTAGCAACAAAGAAAATGTTAAGTACCAAATTCCTGAATATAAAATACCACAATAGTGCCAAAGATATCTGAATACAATTACCACACAAGATATATGAAACAATATAGAAAACCACACTTTATTATATCAAAACCTTGAGGTAGGGAAACACCATACAATAGATCCTATTATGGAAGGGATCCTCTCTTGTTCACTTGCCTCTTCGAGGGGGATTCCTCCTATTGAGTTATCTCTCCAAATACAATACTTCTCGTCATATCCCATTACATTCCTTGAACCCCTTTATATAGTGCTACCATAACCTAAGAAAATTCTAGAAGAGGAATCTTCGAGAAGTAGAACCTTCTAAGAAGTCCTCTTACATTTATTATATCTAACTACCATAGTGGGACTTATTTAATAATATAGTGGACCTAGTCCACCTTACATTGAATGGCCTCGATTATTATCATTATGGGCCCTTTGGGACCCCCCACTACCTCTCTAGCTACCTAATATTCCATCCCCCTTATGAAAGAGTTGTCCTCAATGCTTGATGTACAACCATATACTAGGGTCCCATGGATAAGTGTGGACCATAGTGTTGAAGTAGACTAGAAAACCGGGGTCCCATGGATAGTGTGTACCATAGTGTTGAAGTACACTAGAGAACCAGGGTCTCATTGAGAAATGGAAGCCACCATGCTGAAGTAGTCAAATCGCCATTGTAAACCAGGGTCCCATGTCCAATTTCTCATGTGAACTCCACACGGAAGATATCGACACCCAATAACCAACTGAAAATGATGCTTCCAATACTGACACCTATCATGTGGATCCAAATAAGAATATCCATCCACATAGTGGGAAAGGGTCAGAGTTGAATCTAGAAGGAATAATACCATTGTAGAATATGCAGGTTGGACACTGGTAATCATAACTAGCTCATGATGTGTCACATTGATGTTCTCTATAGAAGATGGAGTAGAGTCATCAAATAAAAGATGGAAGTGGTTGTCATCCCATAAATAACAACTATCTATATACCAATCATCACAATCGACCTCAAAATCATACCAAGCATATATTTATTGATTATATTCATCCCTGATGTCCACCATAAGAAATATCTCTTGCATTCTATCCAATGAATCTTGAATACTATGAAAAATATCCTTGAGGCCATCTGCAAGGTCCTCCAATGTGATGTCATCTATAAGGTCATGCAATGTGTCATTCAATTGCGCTTTGAATACTTCAGTCATCTGTAGAATTTCTTTGAGGTTTTGAGGGGAGATAGCCATTGGAAACACCACATAAAATATACCAAAATAAATGTATTAAAATAATTTATCCAATGGTATTGATCTAATAGCAATTTGAGCACCCTAGGAAAAGTTATGAACTTTTCAGTCTCGTCGTCATCACGAAAACCCCCAAAAATAGTTGATTTTAAATCAGTGATATCTTCACTTCAAGAGCTCCGATTTGGATGATTTGTTTTTTTGAAATTGGGTGAAATTGTGAGAGGAACTCATATATGCAATATTTTTTGAAAAATTCAGCCCCATATGCCACATAAATCATAAAAATCACGTGGCCATCGGCGGAAAAAAAACCCTAAAAAATTGCAGATTTTAAAATGCAAATAACTTGACTTCCCGGACTCCATTTCAGACGATTTTCTTTTTAACTTGGGTGTTTTTCTGAGATAAACTCAGATATACAACCCGTTTTTGAAAATTTTACACCAAAACCTATATAAATCGTCTGAAATGTCTCAGCCCTCTTTTATTTTCTGAAAAAATAAATCTGTAAAAAATAAAAATATTTGCCCACACTTCCTGCCAAGGAAAATGCTCTGATACCAATTGTTAAGTACCAAATACCTGAATACAAAATACCAAAATAGTGCCAAAGATATCTTAATACAATCACCACACAATATATATGAAACAATATAGAAAACCACACTTTATTATATCAAACCCTTGAGGTAGAGAAACACCATACAATGAATCCTATTATGGAAGGGATCCTCTCCTGTTAAATTGTATCTTCGAGGGGGCTTCCTCATATTGAGCTACCGCTCCAAATACAATACTTCTCTTCATATCCCATTACATTGTTTGAACCCATTTATATAGTGCTATCATCACCTAAGAACATTTTAGAGGAGGAATATTCTAGAAGTAGAACCTTCTAAGAAGTCCTCTTATATTTATTATATCTAACTACCCATTTATTATATCTAACTACCATAGTTGGTCTTATTTAATAATATAGTGGACCTAATCCACCTTACATTGAATGGCCTCCACTATTATCATTATGGGCCCTCTGGGCCCCCCACTACCTCTCTACATACCTCTTCTAGAAGTAGAACCTTTTAAGAAGTCCTCTTACATTAATTATATCTAACTACCCATTTATTATATCTAACTACCATAGTGGGTCTTATTTAATAATATAGTGGACCTAGTCCGACTTACATTGAATGACCTCCAATATTATCATTATGGACTCTTTGGGACCCCCCACTAGCTCTCTAGCTACCTAACATTCCATTCCCCTTTATGAAAGAGTTGTCATCAATGCTTGATGTACAACCATATACCAGGGTCCCATGGATAAGTGTGTACCATAGTGTTGAAGTAGACTAGAGAACCAGGGTCCCATTGAGAAATGGAAGCCACCATGCTGAAATAGTCCAACCGCCATTATGAACCAGGGTCCCATGTCCAATTTCTCATGTGAACTCCACACGGAAGATATCGACACCCAATAACCAACTGAAAATGATGCTTCCAATATTGATACCTATCATGTGGATCCAAATAAGAATATCCACCGACATAGTGGGAAAGGGTCAAAGCTGAATCTAAAAGGAATAATACCGTTGTAGAATATGCAGGTTGGACACTGGTAATCATAACTATCTCATGGTGTTCTCTACAGAAGGTGGAGTAGAATCATCAAATAAAATATGGAAGTGGTTGTCATCCCATAAATGACAACTATCCATATACCAATCATCACAATTGGCCTCAAAATCATATCAAACATATATTTATTGATTATATTCATCCCTGATGTCTGCCATAAGAAATATCTATTGCATGCTATCTAATGAATCTTGAATACTATGAAAATTATCCTTGAGTCCGTCTGCAAGGTCATGCAATGTGATTCCATCTATAATGTCATGCAATGTGTCATTCAATTGGGCTTTGCGTGCTTCAGTCATATGTAGAATTTCTTTGAGGGTTTGAGGGGAAATAGCCATTGGAAACACCACATAAAATATACCAAAATAAATGTCTTAAAATAATTTATCCAATGGTATTGATTTAGTAGCAATCTGAGCACCCTAGGAAAATTTATGAACTTTGCAGTCCCGTCGTCATCACGAAAAACCCCCAAAAATAACTGATTTTAAATCAGTGATATCTTCACTTCAAGAGATCTGATTTGGACGATTTGTTTTTGAAATTGGGTGAAATTGTGAGAGGAAATCATATATGCAATATTTTTTGAAAAATTCATCCCCATATGCTACATAAATCATAAAAATCACGCGGCCATTCACGAAAACAAAATCCTGAAAATTGCAGATTTTAAAATACAAATAACTTGACTTCTCGGACTCCGTTTTAGACGATTTTGTTTTTTAACTTGGGTGTTTTTCTGAGAGGAAATCAGATATACAACCAAGTTTTGAAAATTTTACACCAAAACCTATATAAATCATCTGGAATGTCATGACCCTCTTTTCTTTTTTCTGAAAAAACTAAATTTGCAAAATATAAAAATATTTGCCCACACTTCCTGCCAATTGTTAAGTACCAAATACTTGAATAAAAAATACCACAATAGTTCCAAATATATCTGAATACAATCACCACACAAGAGATATTAAACAATATAGAAAACCACACTTTATTATATCAAACCCTTGAGGTAGGGCAACACCATACAATGAATCCTATTATGGAAGGGATCTTCTCATGTTAACTTGCCTCTTCGAGGGGGAATCCTCCTATTGAGCTATCGCTCCAAATACAATACTTCTCTTCATATCCCATTACATTGCTTGAACCCCTTTATATAGTGTTACCACTACCTAAGAACATTTTAGAGGAGGAATCTTCTAGAAGTAGAACCTTCTAAGAAGTCCTCTTACATTTATTATATCCAACTACCCATTTATTATATCTAACTATCATAGTGGGCCTTATTTAATAATATAGTGGACCTAGTCCACCTTACATTGAATGACCTCCACTATTTTTTATTATGGGCCCTCTGGGCCCCCCAATACCTCTCTAGCTACCTAACATTAAGTGGGGGGCCCAGAGGGCCCATAATTATAATAGTGGAGGCCATTCAATGTAAGGTGGACTAGGTTCACTATATTATTAACTAAGGCCCACTATGGTAGTTAGATATAATAAATGGGTAGTTAGATATAATAAATGTAACATGACTTCTTAGAAGGTTCTCTTACATTTATTATATCTAACTACCCATTTATTATATATAACTTCCATAGTGGGCCTTATTTAATAATATAGTGAACCTAGTCCACATTACATTGAATGGACTCCACTATTATCATTATGGGCCCTCTGCGCCCCGCCCCCCCTCCCCACCACCTCTCTAGATACCTAACATAAAAAGAGGGAAAAAACCCTCAAGCAGTGGTTAAGAGCCCTGCCCCATAAATTAAGGAGATTATGAAATATCCCTCTTCCTTTACCTTTGAGAATGAGATTCAAAAGATAAAAATCCCAGTACCCTTTTTAGAGTTGATTAAAAATGAGGAGTTTAAAAAATATATTTCCAAGATGTTGCATCCCGAATCTTCCTCCAATTCCAAAGACTTAGTGAACCTTCAAGATGAAAAACCAACAATCATATTGGGACCTTTGGTAGAGGATAGGGATGACTCTTCTCCTCCTTTCTACACATCATTAAATATTCATGATAAAATATTTCACAACTGCTTGATGGAATCAAGTGCATCTCATAACCTCATGTCTAAAACTGTCATGGATGAGCTTGTTCTGTAAATTACAAAAACTTATCATGACCTATACTCATTTGATTCTAGAAAACTGAAGTGCCTTGGGGTAATCAAAGACCTCGTTGTTACCTTGTTCCAATTTCCCATGAAGAGTGTGGTCATGGATATTGTGGTGGCTAATGTCCCCCTAAGTTTGGGATGCTCTTGTCAAGATCTTGGATCAAAAGACTAGGGGGGACTTTGCAGATGGACCTTTCATATGCCACCATTTATGTATTTGGAGGAGAGAACAAAAGGCTCTATAGGGGAGCACAATTAGCTTACATCATAAGTGATGAAGCTAATCCTACCAACCACCCTATTTTTGCAGTTGATACTGATTTAGGATCCAATATTTTACAACTCACTTATGCTCCTCAATCACCTATTGAATTCATAAAACAACCCATTAACACTTGTGAAATTCCTCCTCAAAATACCCTTGTTTGGAAGATGTTTTTTGATGGAGCCTCTTCCAAAGAAGGTGTTGGTGTTGGAGTGGTTTTATTTCCCCAACTCAAGAGATCATATATTTGTCTTATAAACTAGAATTTGAAACTACAAACAATGTAGCCGAGTACGAGGATCTTGTTTTGGGTTTGAGGGAAGCTAAAGACATGAAGATTGAAGAGTTGGTAGTGTTTGGAGATGTTAAATTGTACATAAAGTTGAAAATCTGTGTCAAGCTAAACACCTCGGGTTAAGGACTTATAGAAATGAAGTTTGGGATCTTGTTGATAATTTCTTCTCAGCTTTTAATATCTCTTTTGTTCCAAGAGAAGAAAATACTATGGTTGATTCTTTGGCTATTTCTGCAAGTAATTTTAAAGTTCCTTTCCCCCCCAAGCTCAAATATGACGTGGAAGTGAAGTATAGACCCTCTATACTTAACAATGTCAAGAATTGGAAGGTCTTTGAGGATGATTTTGAGATCAAAATATTTCTCGAAACTGTGGAAGAGTTTTCTGCTCTACATATTGATCAAGATCATGATGATGCCAAAAGCCCTCATGCTGATATTTTCCTCAATAAAATTGCAGACCACCACATTGTTCAATTGCCCAGTAACCATATTCCAAAAGGACTAGTTCCTTTGGAGAGATTGTTTCACATAAATGATTTTGTTGTGAAGGTTAAAGGTTCAACTGAAAATGTTGATGTGACTGAATGAAATTTAGGTACAAAGGAAAATCCAAAGTGTGTGAAATTGTCTAGCAGTTTGTCAAAGGAGAAAAGAGATGAGTATGTTAAACTTTTTAAGGAGTTTGCTGATATATTTTCCTGGAAATATGAAGATCTACAAACATATGACACCGACATTATTGAACATAAGATTCCTTTGAAAGAGGAGACCAAGCCATTTAGGCATAAACCTAGACAGATAAATCCCATGTTGTTGCCTATTATAGAAAAAGAAGTTAAGAAGTTGCTTGATGCCAAGATCATCATACCTTTAAGGTACTCTGAGTGGGTGGCTAACTTGGACCCCATGAGGAAAACGAATGGTGAAATCAAACTTTGTGTTGATTTCATAAATTTGAATAGAAGTTCCAAGAAAGATAATGATCCATATTTAGGAGCGGAACGAATTGATTAACACTCTGAATACAATAAACATAGAGATAGGAATAATAACACAAATATCCAATGAACAATATCTTCTATTAAATAATGAATAGGCTGAAACTATAAAACATTAGAACTGAAACTTGCTCGAATGGTGGTAGTTCTCTTTGAGAAGGGATGTGGCTGCTATGTGCATCCGTCTGAGCATAATGGATTACAATGAGGCTCCATAGGCCCTTTTCATATTACTCATGAATGCCAAAACCGTAGACATCCAAAAACCTAACCCTAGAAGGTGAAACGCCAAAAGTCATGTGGGCCCTATGGGTAAGTTGGTGTAATTTNGAAATATGAAGATCTACAAACATATGACACCGACATTATTGAACATAAGATTCCTTTGAAAGAGGAGACCAAGCCATTTAGGCATAAACCTAGACAGATAAATCCCATGTTGTTGCCTATTATAGAAAAAGAAGTTAAGAAGTTGCTTGATGCCAAGATCATCATACCTTTAAGGTACTCTGAGTGGGTGGCTAACTTGGACCCCATGAGGAAAACGAATGGTGAAATCAAACTTTGTGTTGATTTCATAAATTTGAATAGAAGTTCCAAGAAAGATAATGATCCATATTTAGGAGCGGAACGAATTGATTAACACTCTGAATACAATAAACATAGAGATAGGAATAATAACACAAATATCCAATGAACAATATCTTCTATTAAATAATGAATAGGCTGAAACTATAAAACATTAGAACTGAAACTTGCTCGAATGGTGGTAGTTCTCTTTGAGAAGGGATGTGGCTGCTATGTGCATCCGTCTGAGCATAATGGATTACAATGAGGCTCCATAGGCCCTTTTCATATTACTCATGAATGCCAAAACCGTAGACATCCAAAAACCTAACCCTAGAAGGTGAAACGCCAAAAGTCATGTGGGCCCTATGGGTAAGTTGGTGTAATTTTGTACCTAAACTTCCTAGGGTCATAACTTTTGCATACGACCTCTGTTTTAGGCGCGTGATATCCCGTTGGAAAGGTATTTCAGAAAACTACACATTTTTTCGTTAGACTCTAAATCCATCTATAGTCTGACTATGGTGAGCAGAAAATACAATGTTTAGGGCCCCAAAACAACCCTGAAAGTACAACAAGATGTGTTGACATGAAAACATACAAAATAAGTCAGTTGGATTAGGTGAGAGGCCACCCGTATCCACCTGGATAATTTAAGAGGCTTCAGACAACCCCATAAGTGTAGAACTCATAATTATAAAGTAGCACAAAAAGACGTGTTCAACAAAAAGAGGACACGAGGAGCCAATTGGAATAGGTGGGTGACCACCAATATCCACCTGGATCAATCCTCCCCGCTTAGGAATCAATGGTCTCCATTGTGTTGAGTTCCCCCATCAGGTGAGGAAAATTCTACTCGATTTGGCCCCGGGTGAGCCACTTGCCTTGGTGTAGGAGTTTCCCTGCCTTGATAACCCGATAGAGCTGGCTCTGCTGCTAGCAAGTGCCCTTGACCTATGTGACCACAATCTGATCGGTGGATGCTTGTTCCATGCAGTCAGGGTTGAGCTCTGTCGGTGTCAGTTGTTTGACGATCTCAAAGGTGTCCAATAATGGTGGGAAATATGGCCGAAGGAGATCCACATTGAATACTGGATGAAGACCAAGGAAGGGTGGAGTGTTGAGCTCAAAATCATTGCTACCCACAACCTTGGTGATAGTGTAAGGCCCATAACGAAGTGGCCAAAGCTTTCGATGGGGCTAGGTGAGACGCTCCTTATGAAAATGTAACCAGACTTTGTCGCCAACCTGAAACTGGTGTGGTACCTTGTGTTTATCATGGTGCTACTTGTACTTAGCATTGGATTTTTGCATAATATCTTGGAGCTGTTGGTGGATGTGTTGAATCTGCTCAATGAACCTAGTAGCTTTTTCGATTGCAGACTGACCAGGGGAAGAGTTTGTCTACGCGGTGGCAAGAGGAAGTGCAACAACAATGGGTCCCAAGGGTTGGAATCCAAGACCCACCTGAAATGGGCTATGGTTGGTGGAACTATGGAGAGCCCTATTGTAACTGTGTTGGACATATGGGAGACTCGTGTCCCATGTACGTGGATGCTTAGAATTGTACATGCGTAGGATGTGCACAATCATTCAATTGATGACCTTGGTTTGGCCATCCGTTTGGGGGTGGAAAGAAGTGGATTTTCTGATCTTGGTGTCCAACAGAGACCAGAGGCTTCACCAAAAGGTGTTGAGGAACCTGTTGTCTCGTTCGGAGATGATGGTCTGTGGTATCCCAAATTGAACCCAAACTCGTTCGAAGAAGATCTTGGCAGCCTCTACCGCTGCGACATTCTTCTTACACGTTGTGAGGATGGCCATCTTCGAAAATCGATCAACGACCACAAACACACAGTCATTTTCGTGCTTGGTGGACGACAAACCAGACATGTAATCCATGAATATGGATTCCCACGGCTTCTCAGGAATAGGAAGAGGGGTGTATAAGCCTTGCTTCTTGATGGTTGGCTTGGAAATGGCACAGGCAATGCAAGATCTAATATACTTTTTGATGTCATGTTGAATTTTTGGCCAATAAATGTTTTTCTGAAGAACGACCACAATTTTCTCTACGCCAAAATGTCTTGCCACCCGACTATAGTGGGTTTCCCAAATCATCTTTGCACGCTCACTTGTAGGAACACAGAGATGGCCCAGGTGGCATAAGAGTTTGTCCTGAATGTGAAAATCAGTGACAGTGGTGCCTGTACCCAAGAGTTGATATGTGGTGGCGAAGTCTGGATCTTGTTGGTAAAGTTGGGGCCATTCCGATGTTTCATATCCACAGGAATGGAGAACAGTGGTGAGTGAAACCACATGAGGCCGACTGAGAAAGTTAGTGACACGATTGGAGATACATGTCTTATACTTGATGTTGATATGGAACTGTTGTAGGTAGGTGGACCACTTCTAATCGCGGTCATTCTGTAATTTCCCCTGTGTCTATATGAACTGCAGAGGCTTGTGATCAATTTGTATGATTGTCTCTGTCCCCAGAATGAAATGTTTCCATTGACGACATGCTTGTACAATGGAATACATTTCCTTGTCATAGGTGGGGTATTTCCAGACATTATCAGATAGTGTCTCACTATGGTATGCCACCAGATGCCAGTGTCGAGTGAGGACTGCGCCCACAGCATAGTCTGATGCATCAGTCTCAATCTCAAATGCTTGTTTCATATCGGGTAAGCAGAGTACTGGAGCTGAGAAAAAATGGTTTTTCACATCTTTGAATGTTTTTTGCTACTCCTTTCCCCATATGAACTTGTCCCTACCATTTCACTTGGTCACCTTACTGAGGGCCCATGCAATATGGGAGAATCCCAACAAGAACCGTTGGTAAAAATTGGCTAGTCCCAAGAAGCTTTGAAGCTCGGTTAGTGTGGTCGAGGCTGGCCAGTCATGGATAACTTGGATCTTAGCTGTATCAACATGTACCCCATGCTAATCAACAATGTATCCTAGGTATTGGACCCTATTCATGCCAAAAGGGCATTTTTCCAAGTTGGCATAAAGCTTGTGATGCCGCATAGTGCTAAAAAACTGATGAATGTGTTGCATGTGCTCCTCCCACATTCTACTAAAGATGAGGATGTCATCCAAATATAGCACCATAAAGGAGTTGGTGAAGGGTCTCAAGACATCATCCATCAATCTCATGAAATTGGCTGGTGCATTTGTTAATCCAAAGGGCATGACCAGCCATTTCGTAGAGACCTTCTTTAGACTTGAAGGTTGTCTTCCAGACATCAGTTGGTTCGATGGGAACATGGTGGTAGCCAAAATTTAGTTCAATATTTCTGAAGAACTTTTCCCCTTTGAGTTGGTCAAGAAGGTCATCAATCCTGGGAATGGGGTAGCGGTTCCTGATTGTGATTTTGTTTAAGGATCTGTAATCAATACAGAGTCGCCAGGTCCCATCCTTCTTCTGCACCAGTACAATCAAGCTTCCACAAAGGGAGTATCTGGGTCGGATGTGCCCCTTTTGAATAATCTCTCGAATATGATGCCTAATTTCATCATTCTCCATCAGCGAGCGTCGATAGACTGGTCCATTAGGTAAAGGTGCGTCGGGGGTCAGATCAATGGGATCCCTGACTTGGCAGTGTGTCGGTACCCCTATAGGTGAGACAAAAATGTCTCTGTATTCTTCCACGATCCCATCCACTTGCTTATGTTGCAAAGAGAGGCATTGTGTAGAGGCCACGGATGTGGCAGAGACCTTCTACTTACTGTGAGAACATATCACAAAGAAGAATAACTTCTCAATCTGTGAAATGACCTTGCTGCATTTCTTAGCAGAGATTAAAGAAATAATAGTAGGCGGTGCCACTTCTGGGATCTTGTACAATTGTCTACCCAAAGTAATAATCATACTGCGGGGTCTAGACTCATACACATCATGATGCTTCTAGAAATATGGTTGACCTAAAAGAACATCACAAACTTCAAGGGGAGAGATATCACACAATACCTCATCTTTGAAAGGCTTTATGCCGTAGGGAAGATGACACTGTTGGATGACATGAAGATATCTTCCTTGACGAAGCCAATCGATGGTCTTGGGTTGCGGGCGCGGTGTCGTTGGAAGGTTAAACCACTTGACGACCTCTGTTGAAATCAGGTTCTTCAAACTACCGTTGTCGACAATGAAATGAATCAGAGCCCCCTTGACCCACATCTGCGAGTGAAAGAGGCGTTCTCTTTCCTGTAATTCTTTTGGTTCACTTGGTCAGACTTTGGTGGTAGCGATCATGGCATTAGGTTCATAATCGATAATCTGCTTCCCTCCTTCAGGATTTGACTCAGAATCAGAATCGACCTCTAACTTGGAAGCCTTCATATCGACCACAAGGGACTGCTTGGAGAATCATTCGTCGGTGTTGTGCCAATGAATTTTATGGTACTCACACCATTTTCCTGTGTACTTCTTTGTCTTCTCATTTCCCTTCTTGTGTTTCATCTTGGATAGATTGTCCTGAAGGCAGCCATCTAGACTTGGTCCCTTGATGTATGGGTTGGGGTTACCTTTGCCCTGCTTCAGTTGTGAGGGGTTTGGAGATCCCAATTCTCGTCGTTTCTACTTAAATTTATGCTTGATCTTGACAGCGTATCTATAAGTCATGCGCAATGAGGCGATGTACAGGAACTCCATTTTTGTTTGAATGTATCTATGAAAATAGCCACGATATTTGAGCACCAGATGATGCTCAGAATCTTTGATACCCAATTTGGTGCGTAGGGTATGGAAAATGTTGGTGAAGTCTGGTACTGTCTGGTCCCTTTCTTGACGTAGGGTGGTCCATCTGGTGTACTGGTCCTCATAGCTTCTAACATGGTAGTATTGTTCTTTAATGGAATCCCAGAAAGAATCCCATGTAGGGGCCACCACAAAAATTGAATATTCATCCACGACCCTTTGCTTAGAGAAAGTATCCCACCAGTCTTTAACATGGGGAACGACCTTGAGGAGTGAAAAAGTGATCTTTTCCCTATCGTAAAAATTGTGGACCGAAAAATATTATTTGAGTAGATTCAACCATTTATCTACAATGTCTGCATCTATTAGTCCTTCAAATAATGGAATATCAAAATTTACCAGTACCTTGAAGGGGGTTGCATGGCCATTTGATGAATATTATTCTCCCGTGGGCAACCGTCGAAGGATCTGCGCGAAGTTGTCCATCATTTTGTTCCTTTGTCGTGCGAGGGATTCCTCGAGAAACATTTTAATGGGATCTCCTGCTCCATCATCTTTCTTCTCGTCTCCCATGGGATGTTGTCGGGCTCGGTGCGACCAATCTGGTTACAGCTCGATTGGTTCGAGTCCCAACTTCTTGTACCCAGAGCTTGTCGGGGACATGCACGAAGAAAAATAAATGAAGAGCAGACCTCTCTGATACCACTGATCTGGATTTAAGAGTGGAACGAGCTAATTAACAGTCTGAATACAATAAACATAGATATAGGAAGAATAACACAAATATCCAGTGAACAATATCTTCTATTAAATAACGAATAGGATGAAACTGTAAAACGACTGAACTGAAACTTGCTCGAATGGTGGTAGTTATCTCTGAGAAGAGATGTGGCTTCTATGTGCATCTGTCTGAGAAGAATGGATTACAATGAATCTCCATAGGCCCTTGTCATATTACTCATGAATTCCAACACCCTAGACATCCAAATACGTAACCCTAGAAGTTGAAACTCCAAAATTCATATGGGCCCTACGGGTAAGTTGGTGTAAGTTGGTACCTCAACCTCCTAGTGTCATAACGTTTGCATACAACCTCTGTTTTAGGTGTGTGATAGCCCGTTGGAAAGGTCTTTTTAGATAAATACACATTATGTCGTCATACTTTGACTTCGTCTATAGTATAATTGTGGCGATCCAAAAAGACAATGTTTAGGGCCCCAAAACATCCCTGAAAGTACAACAAGATGTGCTAACATGAAAACATACAAAATAAGCCAATTGGATTAGGCGAGAGGCCACCCATATCGACCTAGAGAATGTGTGAGGCTTCAGACATCCCCAGAAGTGTAGAACTCACAATTATAAAGTAGTACAAAAAGACATGTTGAACAAAAAATGGACACGAAGAACCAGTTGGAATAGGTGGGTGACCACCAATATCCACTTGGATCAAATAATTACCCCTTGCCAAATATGGAGCATATTTTGTATAGAGTGACTGGTTCATTAAGGATGTCTATGATTGATGTCTTCTCAGGCTACAATAAGATCTCTGTCCTACCTGAAGATAGAGAGAAGACAACCTTTACTACTCCTTGGGGCACATTCATGTATGCTAAAATGCCCTTTGGACTAATGAATGCATGAGCAACCTTTCAACAAGCAATGGATATTGAATTTATTGGGGAGAAGGATAAATTTGTTGTCCTCTATCTGGATGATATTACAGTGTTATAAAGATATGATAAGGAACATTATCATCATCTAAAAAAGGTCTTCCTGAAGTGCAGAAAGTTTGGTCTCTCTCTCAATCCTAAGAAGTCTTTGTTTTCTATGAAAGAAGGCAAGTTGTTGGGACACATTGTATTAGCAGAAGGGGTAAGAATTGATCCAAGTAGAGTAGAGGCCATCCATAATATATCTCTTCCTAGATCCAATAAGGAAGTTCATTCTTTCTTGGGTAAAATCAATTTTATGAGAAGATTCATCTCTAACTTTGTTGAATTGGTTAAATACATCACATCTATGCTTAGGAAGGGAAATGAGGTGAAATGGACTATTGAAACTTGGGATTATTTTGACCAAATCAAACAAACCTTGACTAAAGCACATATTCTCATCAGCCCTGATTATTCCAAGGAATTTCTGATATTCTCTTTTGCCTCATATGACACATTGGTTGTTATCCTTCTTCAGAAAAATACAGAGGGGTTAGAGAAACCTATTTCCTTTTTTAGCAGGGCATTGAGGGATGCAAAGATGAGGTATGATATTATGTAAAATCATGCTTATGATTTGGTTAAATCCCTCAAAGCCTTCAAAGTATACATTATGCATTCCAATATTATTTCCTATGTTCCATCAACCTCTGTGGAAGAAATACTTATCTAGCCTGACATAGATGGGAAGAGGAGCAAATGGATTTCCAAAATTTGGGAGTTTGACCTTGAAATAAAGCCTACTAAATTGGTGAAAGGCCAAGGTTTATATAGATTGATGGCTGAGTCAAATTGCAAATCACTGGGGGTTAATTTCATGAACCTAAACACAACAATCAACAAGTTGATATTTCTTTCAAAAGCTTCCATATCAATCCCAATTTGGCAGAATGCACTTGGTACAAAGACATAATTTATTTTCTGCAAAATTTGTAGCCTCCTTATGGTTTGGAGAAGAATAAGGTAAGAGATTTAAAGATGAAGGCAATCATATATTGTCTCATTGATCACAAATTGTATTGGAAAGATCCTCTAGGGGTTCTTTTGAGATGTTTAGATCCACAGCAGGCTCAAAAGGCTATGAATGATTTTCATGACAGATTGTGTGGGGGTCATCACTTTTGGAGAACCATAGCTTATAAGATCCTCAGAGCTGGGTATTTTTGGCCTAGCCTTTTTACTGGCCCTTTTCAGCAGTGTGGACTTGACTTCATTGGGCAAATTCATCCAACATCAAGTGGTCATCACCAGTGGATCTTGACTGCAATTGACTATTTCACCAAGTGGATAGAAGCCATTCCTACAAGGAGTTCCTCCCACAAGGTAATCATTAGGTTTCTTGAGGATATCATGTCAAGATTTGGTTGTCCAAGCAAGATTGTTATTGACAATGTTGCCTCTTTCAAATCTAAACCATTGATCAAGTTTTGTGAGAAGTATGGGATTTCATTAGTCCATTATACTCCTTATTACCCCCAAGGTAATGGTTTAGCAGAGTCTTCTAACAAGATCCTTATAAATATCATCAAGAAGTTACTGGAAGACAACAATAAAGCATGGGACTCAAAGATGAAATTTCCCTTATGCGCTGATAGAGTTACTACAAAGCGGTCACTTGGTATTTCCCCATTTCAGTTCATATATGGGATTGAAGTTGTTTTTCCTACTCAGATTGCCTTTCATGTGGAAAAGTTCCTTCATGATCAACAAGGAGAACATGATGATATGGTCAGGAGGATACAATAGCTCATATAAGTACATCAGACTAGGGAGCAACTCCTTGATAAAGCACATGACCATCAACATAAGATCAAGCAAGCCTTTGACAAGAAGGTAAGCAAAGAAGATTTCCAGCTGGGAGATCTAGTGCTCAAGTGGGATGCACCCAAGAAAGACTAAGGAAAACATGGTAAATTTGAAGCCTTGTGGATTGGTCCTTTCAAGATTTCTGAGGTGTTTCAAAATAATACTTATAAATTGCAGAACTTGGAGGATTATGAATTTTTTGGTGGCCCTGTTAATGGGAACCTTCTAAGAAATATTTTTCTTGAACCATGATTGGATGTCCCATCCGTTGTAAATATCATTTTTTGTTTTTCTTTATGTTTTAATAAATGACCCCATAGCCCTAGGATAAAACACTAAAGCTTCTTGTTCTTGGCAGCTCACAGAGAGCAAGCCATCCCCTGTGGAGCAAATGTTATCACATGAAGTTGTCACGGGTCAAATTCATCCTAGATTTTTAATATTTTTATCCATTAGTATTTTTAAGTTTTTCTTTTGATTTTCTCCTTATCGTTTTCTTAGGTATTAGCTCAAAATAAATGTAAGGTTGGATGTTGGCCCATACATTTAGCCCATACCTATGGTTTATACCCTTGGTTCATTTTTTTTGGTTTATACCTTCATTTCATCACATGATTAGACAATCATCACTATCACCCCCATTCCACCACTAGTATGACATGCCACTACCTCCACTATGTGCTTAAACCCCTCCACTTTGTCCCTCTACCTATTAGAAGGTAAAATCAAACTCCTTCTAGTACGTTGCCAACTCATCAGGAGTTTTCATAGCACATCTTGAGTACACCTTTCCTATTTATCATTATTTCATTTATGAAGTTGGTGTCATTCAATCTCATTGTTTTCAACATCCATGTTTTAAAAGGAAATAATTGAGATTTGGTCATTAAATTTGTCTAACTGTTTTATCAAATATTTGAAATCTTCTCCTAGTTCGGCGCTGCAGAAACTCCTAGTCCAGACAGGCATTGTGGATTCTGCTACTGACTGACTGACAAAGGGGAATTGAAGGTTAGAATGGTTGCATGCAGTTTCATGCTATCTGAAGCACATCTACAGTCAAGCGATGGTGTCCAGGTAATCCCTTGGTCGTCTGATCTCTGTTGAAGATCAATTTAAGGATCTGCTAAATTTTCATAGCACCTGGCACTGCAAATTGTGGATCCCTTTAACAACTGACCACTTTACTCTTGCTATCAAAAAAAATTCAACTTATCTGCAGTTTTTTTCATCCTATTCCACTACAATTGAACAAATCTTGCTATCAGAGCTGTCGTGCCTATCTATTTCTTGGCCCTTGTTGTTTTTGCTACAGAATTTTCTATGAATTGTACTACAGATCCCATGTTCTGGCGCTATGAACCTATGTCAAACTCATATCGCTATCCTTTGATCATATAACCTGCATCATCTATTTTCCTTACAGTTTCAATTGATATTTCAAATTTAAAGTATGTTTACATTGAAAAGTTTAAGAGCCTTGCTAATTAAAATGATGATGAGCCTACATGGTGGTTAAATGTTAGCTTAAAAACCTTGACAATTATTGCCTCCTTGCATATCCTTTTTCCTGAAGGGTTTTCTTCCTTTTCCTAAGCCATCATATTGCTCTATCATTAGCCTAGAAGTCAAATTGAAGGAAAACCTTGAAGCCTTAAAGAAGCCAACTTTTAAAATACCATCATTCAAACCCTAAATACCTCTGTCCTTGTTTGGCCTCTCATACCTCTCAGATCATTGTAGTGTTTTTCCTCCTTTTTATAGAAAATGGATACAACTCAATAGAAGAAGTCTCACAAGGGTGGGAGTGTAGTTAGGACTGAGCCTTTTGATATGCACTTGTTTGATGTTGAACCTCTGATCAGATAGGTCTTCCAGAGGGTTGGTTGTCTAAATTTCTGTCAAAATATGCAAAGGGGACACCCTGAGGTAGCCAAGGATTTTACCTTAAACTTTGATGTCACTAAAACAAAGGTGGGAAACCCTGAACTAGAAGTTTCAAAATCCATTATTGCAGCAACCATTGAGATAGCCAACACTGATGAAAGGTGGTTTAAATCCATGACTCTTAATGCATCATTTTCTAAAGAGTTCCTCAAAACAGAACATCAGGGAGATAACCTATCTAAGGGGGTGCCTAGGAGCCACTTGGTTGAGGGATTTGACAATATGTTGAAGGTGATCCACATATATTTTACCTGTGAGGGAATATTCAATATGATTTACCAATATCACATTAGACTTTTG